>OW203763.1:6434859-6595932 GCA_934045905.1 Leuctra nigra | reverse complement strand
AAAGCGGTCGAGTCGAGACGCAAGACGCCCAGTGATCCTGGTGCACATTGTATTGGTGTGTGTGTGTGTGTGTGTGTGTGTGCTCTCGTTGCCAGCAAAGTAGTGATGTTACATTGAACAGGTTTCATCTCAGATTATAAGATTATAACCTTTGAGATTAAAATTACTATTTCTAATTAGAATCTACATGGGAACAACGAGGAAGAGAGGCTTACTATTCCCACAGGAATATAATCCACTTCCCTTTTTCCGCTCCGGGGATTCATTGTATTGGACATTTTTTTTATGTGGGATCAATGATTTTGTTTTTAATTTTACGCGAGCTTATGTTTTTAAAATTGAATTGTGTCTTAATATATTGAGCATCCTTGTGTGGAGTAAGTAAGCAATGATCAAACCATCGTTGAAATGAGTTTTAAAACGTTATATATTTTCTTGTTTTGACAAATTAAAGTCTTCCCCAGATAGAATGCTATAAACATGTCAAGCATAAAAATGTTTCTTCCTAAAGTAAAAGAAACCCAATCGAGCAGCACCAGTGCAACACTGTTGTATGCCCAAGGGAAATACAAATTCCATCAAAAATCGTATATATTTTTGTGTTTCACTAAATCGTATTTTTTTTTAAAGAAAAAGAGTAAACAGAACGAAACCTGAGTTCTGATCATCTCTAAAATGTATTTTTGTTTTATAAAATAAAACTGATCAAAGTCTAAATCTACAAACGAGTATAATTAAAAAATAAATATTTAAACAAATGGTTTTCAAAAAATACCCATATATTACAAACAGATTACTCTGAACAAGGCACATTTTAGCATTCAAGCAGACTATTTTCATGTGTGGTGAATTTCAACGCAAATTTATGTTCTATTTTTTGTGGTTTCTTATAGTTTTTTTAAGATCTAAAGGATAAGTAACGAGGGTTCAGGCGTCACGGATGAAGATTGATGGTTCTTAAAATCGCCCACGCCCATCGCAGCTAAATCTGAGGAGCGATGTTGGTTTCAACTGCACACATTTGCAAAATAACTGTATTTTCAAGCAGATCTTAATTTTGCAATTCCAGAAAAATGTCATATCTCTGCACTACCAGAGCATGTAGTAGCATGTACGTAGTACGTAGTAGTATGTAGGACAGTAGGAGGAAATAAAGTAGCATGTAGGACAGTAGGAGGAAATACAGCTGCATGTAGGACAGTAGGAGGCAGCACAGTAGAATGTAGGACATTAGGAGGAAATTCAGTAGCATGTAGGACAGTTGGAGGCAGCACAGTAGAATGTAGGACAGTAGGAGGCAGCACAGTAGAATAAAGGAAGTAGGAGGCAGCACAATAAAATGTAAGACAGTAGGAGGCAGCACAGTAGAATGTAGGACAGTAGGAGGCAGCACAATATAATGTTAGACAGTAGGAGGCAGCACAGTAGAATGTAGGACAGTAGGGGGAAATCCAGTAGCATGTAGGACAGTAGGAGGCAGCACAGTTGAATGTAGGACAGTAGGAGGAAATCCAGTAGCATGTAGGACAGTAGGAGGCAGCACAGTTGAATGTAGGACAGTAGGAGGCAGCACAGTAGAATGTAGGACAGTTGGAGGAAATACAGTAGCTTATGCATAAGTGCCGTAGTAATGTCACCAATCTGGGCCCCTAACTGTTACTATGACAGCACTTGCCTGGATGGTCATGGCAGTATCGGTAAAGTGCGAATATCCGTCAGCATTGAGCGCGTATCCTTGCCTCTGAACCACTCTGAACCAACTGTCATGAAAGAGTTATTCAAAGGTTCAAGTGGAAAATTGCTTAGCGCGGCAAGATATCAGTAATGGAACCCAAGCCCTAGCGTCCGAAAGTCACAAGAAGATATTATTTGAACGCATCAATTGACTTCAAGTTAACAAATAATGACCAGTATACTGGATTTCAACTGCTTCAATAGCAGTATGAAGCTTAAACTCAATCGAGTCCCTCAATATTGAACTCGAAAGGCTGTAGTATTTTATTTCAAAGGAAAGTTTAGCAGAATAGGTAATAATGAAAAGATATATTGAGTATAGCACATATTTTTATATTCTTATTTTTCTTCTACCTACTATATAGTAGGTACTATATATAGAACCTATATAGTATAATATATAGTATTATATAGTATTGTTAGTGGAAAGCCATTGAGATTGCATCGAGCGATAAGGATTCCACAGAGTAAGATTTCCTTTAGCATTTTCTTTCTCTTAATAACATATTTATAAACTGAAACATTTACAAAAAAAAATCGTGCTTTATATCAATATTCTGAATAATGTTGCGCAAACATAAAAAAGTGCAAAATCTGTACCTAGGTAGAAAGAAAGCTTCCTTGAAATGCGATGTTTTTTATGTCACAACCCAATTACACAAATATCCTACATTTCATATTGAAGACAAGAAGTTGAGACGAAATCCTGCGCAGAGAGCGACGCAGACCCCGAAGATGAGAGTGTCAATGCAATATGAAGTGAGAAGTGAATTAAGAAGCTCCTAATTATATTCACAGCAAAACTCATTGAGTGTCTTGACAAAAAGCATTTCCTTCACTTAAAACCTTCCTCTCTCGACGCTTTCTGGTCCTTTCCAATCCTTTTCACAACACTCTGGAGGAGCTCACATCAAGGGGTGCGCGACAATGAAAATGATAACAATTGACACAGGGGTTTGGATTGAAGGAGGAAGTATCTAATGGTGTTCGGTGTGAACTTCAATTCGAGGTAACACGTGAGGTCGGCTCCTTCTTTGCTTCCAAAACATCATTCTGGAAATGATTTGCTTCAAAATCAGGGTTATCGTTTCATGTCTGATAATCTTTCATAATATCGTGTAACAAAATAGCAGTATTCTGTGTCTAGGATATTTTTAACAGACAATAAACAGGCATATTATTACAAACAGTACTATTTTCAGTACAAAACTATTTGGCTATCAAAGCTCAATATTTACCGAAACAGCGGCCGTGATGATAAAGAAACTTGCCAAAATAACTAATTGTATTAGAAATTTGTAATTATAATCCATATGATTGCATTTTTAAAATACGGCTACATACTTGATGTAGAGCTAAAAAATGTTATCAATAAATATGTAAATATGCATATTTACATCAAAACTACTGCAAGAAAACATTGAAACAGCACTGCAAAAAATCAGTTTTAAAATAATTGTCTTATTTACTTAGATTGTCTAAGTTTCTACACACGGTTGTCTTCAAACATTAACCATGACATTTCTACTTCTATCACAAAACCAAACAAGGTTTGTTTCGATCTGTTGTTTTTTAGTTCCGCTGAAACGATCGCCAAAATCGCAAGAAGTTTGTTTTCCCTCAAGTTTCGCAGAGGTATCACTCACAAACTCTATGTCGCTTCACTTTTTCCTTGTCACTTTTCCTTTCTCCCCGCGATCTTTTTTTTAAAGCTAAATCCAAACTTTCAGAATGAGATCAGATTTATTTTTATTTTTGCACTGTAGCGATAGGCTATTGAGTTTTTCTCTTCCCGCTCTGAGAAAAGTCTACTGTCTCTTACGCAGTGCAATCTCGCCGTAGGGTTAAGAGACGCATATTGAGCTATCAATAATATAGCAACACCCTTTTCTAATTTTCCGCCGCCACGATGAAATAAAAAGTAAGCCTCATCTTCATGTCCGCATGCGTGATTTCAGATGTATTCAACTCTATGCGTTGTTAACATACACAAAAATTACAGTTTATTTCAGGGACCTGCTTCACAACGAAATCATTTTAATTTAAGGATTTACCACGGAAATATGTGTTGGATTACTCTTCTCTCAGACTATTTTATGGTTTGCAAGGAATCGAAATTGACATAGAAATATTACGATAACAATTTCTTGTATAGGAACAAAGCGCATTTTCATTCTGTAGGGATTATTACACAGCTATAAAATTTTAAATTGTTTGATGAAGGCAATTAGAATCGTAAAAGTGAGTTTTCTCAAAGTTTGTGAATTAAGAACATTCTTGTGGATAACAAGTATAAAGATATCCTCTTAAAATGCAATAAGTACTTTAGATGTCCAGTGCCGTTCTATGAACAGTTTCAAGAAGAACAAATTGAGTATTGCTTAATGAATACCAGTTATTCGCAAAGATTTGCTTTCCCAAGATAAATTTTAAGAAGTTGAAGTTACTGGAGTATATTTAAGAAGTAATTGGGTTGAGCACAATATGCTTCAAGATAATATTTTAGAAACAATACTGCTTTAGACAGCCTGCAGTGCAGAGTGTTCCAAGTTAATACGTGCTACTTTATAATCCGATATTGTGTAGAGAGCGGGAATTCTCAAAATCTTGTACTTCCAACAAAATCTAAATGTATTATAAATCCTTACATTTTTGTGTGCTCTGTTAAGAGACTTCTTAAAGTTAATTTTATTTGTTTAACAGCAAGAAATTTATTTGTTTTTCGAATATGAGAAGTCTGCTCGAAAAATCTCCAGCGTCGTCCCATGAGATGGACTTTGTTGCGGGATGAATAAAAACACAACTCATTAAAAGTCAAGATTTCTGAAAAAATTAACATTTAAAATTGTAGCGACGAGTAATGTTTTGTAACCGTTTTCTAAAGTAGTAGGTAGTTAAATTGTTGATGAACTCTTGTGTGGGGATTGTAGTTGCCAACGTGGTGAATTGCGAGATGTCAGAACAGAGGCGATTGCTTACGTTCAATGAATAGAACAGGCAAAGGAGAGAAGAAAAAGGGAAAAGAAAGAGATATGGAGCGAGATGGAAAAAGAAAAGGAGAAAAAGAGGCCGACGAAACAGGAAATAGGATCAGGAGAAACGAAACCCCAAAACTCTTCGTAATCCCGTGAAATTCGATTTCAGGGTAGTGAGAGAAGACAGCAAGGCATTTGTTGTGATACGCTATCGATATACGCAATGCCCGCCACATTCAATACCGACCGGAATCACCAAAACCTCACTGCTTTAATCGGTTCTTCGAACAAAGAGAGATGTAACGTGGCTATATTTTATTATTTGAACGGTATTTATTTTATGACGTGAACGTGTAAGGTATTTAAATTTAGTTTCTGAAATATGAAGCTATAAATAGTAAGAAAAGAAACTTGCAGGAATCGCAGGCAGAGAATTCTTACCTTTAATGCATAATAGGCTCAATAGGCTCATGCCCGATAGTTCATATCTCATAAAAATGTGAACACAATTTTACAGCTAAAATCAGAGAATTTTTATATTAATAAAACAAATCCTACATCTGCCACCAGTTGTGAAAACTAGAATTTCAAATTTGATCCATTCACTAAAATACAGGGTTATGGAAGAAAATGCACCATATAACAGTATTTAAGTATAAAATAGATTACAGAGATTTTGAAGATGAGATTTTGATATCTTATTTCAATTTATTGACGTCTATCCGAACAAATATTGCCTAACAAAAAATCAGCGAAATATTCAGTTGTAAAATAAAATTATAATTTAATTAAAAATACAAATAATTATCAATGTAGTACATACATTGATGACACAATGTGAAACAGCAAAACCTGAACTAGTTTTGTTCAAAACTCAAACATTCTGGATAAGTGGGAATACACTAACATCATTATTAAGACGATTATGAAGAATGGAACGGAGATTAAGATCTACTGGGACTTATAGATCCCATAATAAGCTAAAAGCTAAATATTTATACGTTTCAGAAAGTTAATGAAGACGAGAGCCAATGAGAGCTCTCCATAGTCTTGATAAGTCCCGGATATATGGTTCATAGACCCACTCGTTCTGATCAACATCTTGTGCTTGAGACGGTCCCTTCTCAGATCGAATGAGCGGCTCCGAAAAGAACGTGCATACTGTATGTGTCGAGTGTTTCATAGCAATTCTCTTGGAGCATTTTCCTAACACATGGGCTCTGGTTCCTATCTAGTTGCACAGTAGTACGGTAATGAGTCGTGAGTTAGGAGCTGCCAGGAACAGCGAACAGCGTAGGACATCTGTGTATTTATCCTCTCAGAGGATGAAAGACCCGTTTTACTATGAACCCACTTGTTGGATTGGAGGATGTTCGGTAATATACATATATCCCTTTCTTTGATAGATTTGAACAGTCATTACAGACCTCAAACATATAGGACACGATCAGGCACAACTCACAAGTAATTAGAATACTTAGATTGAAATAAGACATCAAAATCTCAGCTGAAAACTCTGTTGTCTATTTAATACTTAAAAAAATAAATACTGACATAAAGCATTTAATTTCATGAACCTGTGTTTTATTGAATTTAACAAATTTGGAATGTCTAGATTTCACAACTGGTGGCAGATGTAGGATTTTTTAAAATTAATTTTTAAAAATCTCATAATTTTAGTAGTAAAATTGTGATTTTTTTTAATGAAATATGAACTACTGGGCATGTGCCTATTGCGCCTATTATTTTAGGTAAGAATTCGCAAAAAGCGATTCCTGCAAGTTTCTTATCGTACACTTTTGTAGCTTTATATTTATTTATTATTTACCAAACACACACTGTGCATTTGCTGGCAATAGGAGTAGGGTGAACCCCGTAACCCCGCATATAACCCCGTATTTAAGAAACTAAATCTAAATACCTTACACGTTCACGACTTAAAAGAAATACTGTTCAAATAGTAAAATATAGCTACGTTACAATATCTTGTTCAGTACTCTTCAAAACAAGGTTAACCTCCGTAAGTTTGTTTTGCATATGGTTAACATGAACACAGAGCAAATGGAAATATATTTGGACCATCTAATTTAGAATGTTTAGTATTTAATCTGGCATTTGGCATCAGACTTCGTAAAATTGTTGAAGCCGTCAAGTGTGTTGTTTATATCAATGACAAATGAAAACAATAGAACTAGATAAAACGATCACAACCAGTTCATCCATGCATTGGTTTTATTGCAACGATTTGTTGAACGTAATAAATAGCTGTGAATAAAGTAGCTATTTTGATGTTGTTTCCGCTGCTCATCGAAGAGTTCAAATAAGGCCGCCATCAATATTAGTACAGCCACCTATTACTGGATACGTAGTTCTTGCCTAAATCTGGTCAGCAATTGCAACATCAGACAGGTTGTCAATGCTTGAAACAAGAGAGTACCCATGTTCATTAGACAAAGTCTTGATGGAATCTTTGACAATGTGATCAGTTGTCAAATTAAACAGTGTTAGTAAAAATGGGGCACCTTATGTAACTCCTCTCACAATACGAATTTCTTTAGACTTATAGGTTCAATTTGAACAGAATTACCATCATTGTGAATAAAATACTCCAGGAGCAGTAAGATTCTTCAAACAGGCTCGTAAATGATCATCCCCAATGTTGTCGAACGCCTTGTTCATATCCAGGAGAGCAAAAGAGCAGTCCCTGTTAACCATCACATCTAGCAGGCAGCCTTGTATGAGCGAAGCATTGTACAAAGGAGTAGAAATAAAGCCACGCTACGCTACCTTAGTCGACCTTAGGGTGTCCGATATGTATGAGCGAAACATTGTTCATAGGAGTAGAAATAAAGCCACGCTACGCTACCTTAGTCGACCTTAGGGTATCCGATTTGTATGAGCGAAACATTGTTCATAGGAGTAGAAATAAAGCCACGCTACGCTACCTTAGTCGACCTTAGGGTATCCGATTTGTATGAGCAAAACATTGTACATAGGAGTAGAAATAAAGCCACGCCACGCTACCTTAGTCGACCTTAGGGTATCCGATTTGTATGAGCAAAACATTGTACATAGGAGTAGAAATAAAGCCACGCTACGCTACTTTAGTCGACCTTAGGGTATCCGATTTGTATGAGCGAAACATTGTACATAGGAGTAGAAATAAAGCCACGCCACGCTATCTTAGTCGACCTTAGGGTATCCGATTTGTGCCTAAACGCGACTCAAAGCTGACAAATTTTGCCATTTGTAGAATTAACTCGAGTTTGGGGACAAAGTCTGTATTTCTACTTTGGTGTTTATATTGCTAAGTTTGACTATACAATCGCTATGTTTATTTGTTTCCACATTTTTCATGGTTTTTATGGTTCAAAAGTTAAGGTGATATTTAGAAAATATTATTTCTGGTTTAACTTATCTCTTTTAACTGGGTTTAATCTTTAAATTGTCAAATCCACGGCGTTTGCATTTTTACCCGCAGTGTGATTATGTGTTTACAAATTGCTATGCAATAATTGAGATTTAAATACAAAATAATAATAAAATCATCTGCCCATAAATTATATTAAAGTTGATAAAAAAAGAAGGTCGAAGTAATGTAAGAAAAGTCTCTCTCAGCTGAGTTTCCTATCAATTATTAGTCATCCATTTTATTAAATTGAGACCGTCATATCTTACAACCCCCTTGCATCCCTTAATTAACTATTCATTGTATTACATGTAATCAATAAGGCGAGGAAATCGTTGATTTAACAACTCAGCATATTTTAAAACGTTCATAAAACGGATGATAACTTTTCACAACCCTGACATTGTCGAGCCAAAGGTTAAATACGAATCCATAGAAAGGCGACCTTTTGTGAGTCACGACGGCAGTCAGTGTATTTAGTAACAAAGATAGGTATACTAAGAGTTGCAGAAGCCATAGTCATTGCAAGGGGATGAAGTAACGTAGCTTTATGAAGTTGAATGTTAACATCACACATCAGAAGCCATTTGATTTCTGATTAATACATGTGTATCACTTGATTAAGTAGATGATGTTCAGAGGATATGTCGAGAGTTTTCGAAATCAACTTTAAACTCAAAGTGTTCACTTGAAACCGGATTAATGAATCGGTTTCAGAGTGTACATCATACAGACAGATTAACTTAAATAACCACATTTTATGGTAAAACGTATTGCTTCTGGTAATTCATATACATAATATTTTTTTAAATTGTAAATTATAAATTATTGTAAATCTAACATCAATTTCTCACGAAAGTTTTGATTAGATTAGTCGAACGAAAGTACAGAGGGCGAGTCGCTTCCTCTAGTTGGTCTTATTTTAATATTTTCATTATCTCTTTTGTGTTTTTAACAATGTATCTTTCTTCTTTATTTTGTTAGAACACCACCACAACAGATGGCATTACAAATCTGTGTCCATTTTGTATAAATAAACAATTCCAATAAAGAGTTTTCGTGAATTTCTCTTAGCATTTGCATATGTTTCTAAATAATCGTGTACACAGACACAAAAAGTTGACGCACTGAATATTACTATTTTAAGGATGTATGCAAGTGTCAATTTCTACACAGTATACGTTATGATCAACAAGCAATGCTCAGACCGAGTCCCACATTTCTTAAAATGCACGAAGAAGCGACCCGTATGCCACGGGACTATTCTCTATAGAGTGCTTATTTACTTTCAACGTATGAACATTTGAATGAGGTCATTGGAATGTATATTGTCAATGCAAACTATCAAAAAACTTGTAAAAAGACTGCCACACATCTCCTCACCAAAAATGATTGAATTCTAATAGAACACATATATTTTAAAACGTTTTGCATTATATAGTTGTGAAATCTTATCGCCCAGTAACTGCCGCCAAGTGTTATTTTAAACTCGTCTCGATGTTCTTAAACATCGTGCCTGAATTTGACACGAAAGATGTCTTTAAATTACAAATGTGTCCATAAAATCAAATTTACAGCAGAATATTTTTAAATAATCAATCTGCGCCCATAGCGTCAAGTAAGTTGTACCTATTAATTATTATAACATAGGACAGTATGTGTTGCCGTCCCTTAGTTCATATTATATGTTTAAAACAGCCGATGAGAGTTGATATGGCAAAGTTTTTATCACATTTGGCATTTTCTACAAATTTCAATAGGTACTTTCAATATCTTTATTTATGTTTTACTGAATAGGTAGATGTGTTCAATAGGCTTGCCTCTATGACAGTGCAAAGTTTCAACACTATAGACCTAATCGTTTGATCTAGCGATGGACAATGAAAGGACGTGACTACTGACTATAGCCAGCCATTAGACTAGCTTCATGAGTAATTGCGATTTTGACCGTGTTTAAGTCTATTTTTAAATAACCATTTCAATAACCATCTATTACCTAATACGTTGGTGACATTTGAAACTTCTCTATGATAGGTAAATACGTTTTATGTGTTGTGTCTTCACTTAATTAACTGCACTTTCATTAATTGTCAAATAACGCCATATGAAGACATTTTTAAAGAAGTGTTTTATAACATACGGTATCGGAATAGCGTCGTTATTCCCTCTAGGTGGTGGAAAACCGTTACCAATTTATGCCCACCTATAATACTGTGTGTTCTAATAGCAACATTGAAAGACTTGTGAACAAAACAGAGTGCACTAGTAAAATAGCGTGTGGAGTTGCGTCACTACAAAATCTGGCAGGCCTTTAACATATTACCAAATTGTGGAAGCTATCTAAATAAATAATCGATGTGAATTATTAAGCGAGCGAAACGAGCGTCTCCACTTGACTCTTGCGGCACTTTCTCTGTGTGTGTGTGTGTTTTTTGTCGCTTCAACCCAGGTCTCACCGGTCAACGTATCGATCTGAAATTTTGCACACACCTTCATCTCATACGAACTTAGACCTGTATAGTTTTTGAGAAAGATTCGTCCATAAATAAAAAAAATCGTGTTTTCCCATATAAATAGCATTGTAGATTCGAAGAGTCCGTTGCGGCCGCTCGATGCGCCCCATTCAAAACAACTCGGACGCAATCAGCTGTCTATTTATTATTGTTAGAATACGTTTTACGGTTAGATATGTGTATAGCAATAACTGCGAGGTTTTAGTTTTTATTTTATTTTAACCGATATTATAGGTATTTATTGTTTATAAGAGTTTTAACATGCAGTCTCACCACTTAATTATTCTATGGTCTCACACTGCAACATGCAGTAGTTTCAATCCTTTCAAATGCTAAGCAAATTATTTGTAGACCGGCGAAATGTATGCTGGATTGTAGAAATAGATTGGTTGGTTGATAAGTTAAATTACGTTTATGAATTATTTTATTTATTCAGTCGACATGTTATTTATAAAATGTTTAAAATGTGTTGGGTAATAGGTAATTGCTCTGTTGTACGTAAGTGCAAGTCTGTTTGGATAATATTTCTTAAATTATGTTTTGCCTATTTTGTGAGTTTCAATCTTTGTATTTATTAATTATTATTTTGAATAAATCCATATTATACACACACACCTTTAGACTCCAATAAATACACATGAGTGTGTGTCTGTCACTAACTTGCAATGAGACTCAAATGCATTCTTTTTTAGATATACTAGTAATTTAGTGGATCGTGCTTCTAGCATTCAGTATATTATTGCCGTGTTTTAAGGAATTATAGTTCGAGGTGTTGCACGTATCCGTGCTCGCTTATCAACGCGTTACACAGAGCGTTTTCCTAGTCTGAATAACTTGATTTGCCGAGAGATCATCACGTTTTTTCTTAGATGGCCAAAATGCAGCATCCTTCGATTGCCTCCACCTTTAGGAAGTGGTAAGCTAGGATTGGATCTGGGATGGACCTCTGAGGAGTGCTTGAGAACACCTGCTCCAAGTTCGACGTTGTTCGAAGTTTTGCCAGGAGACAGAAGGTGAACATCATCGACATTTCCCTCACTCGAGTTCGTGTCTAGCCTTTAGGGTGGTTTCGACACACTATTACCAAACATCTGGTGTAGTTACCCGGTTCATGCCCATGTGGTAATTCATGCCTACTTCCATTTTACACACTTCGCCATCACAGCTAATTAAACGATATCTTTGCTGGTTAATAAAGAAAATGTTGATTCTGTGTAACGATAAAGTACACATTGTGCAGATGGAAAATGATTTTAATAATAAAGAATAATCCAGTTTGTGATTGCCGCCGGGGGCGACTGAAATCACTGCCTCCTATAATTTATATTCATAAACAAAGTATCATTCTGATGTGCCTTCTGAAAATATTTATTTTAGTATGTAGAGGTGAACTCAGTCAGATTTTATCATATTTAGACTTCATTTCTGATTTCGTTTACTGTGAAATTTTAGTTTTATTAATGATATTTCACATAGATGACCGCCAAAATCGATTGACGCAAATTACGTTCCGATCGGTCCAGTCGTTTTTTACACATGTCGTTACTTCCGGTTTCAAAATGTTGACACAAAAATTAGTAATGGCTGAAATTAGTACCAACTGACAAACAATCTGGAAACGTGGTGAAAATTTCAGCTCAATCAACCACGGAATTTGTTGGAAAATTAATCATCTGAAGGATAAGCGGAAGAAATCAGTCTAATTTCACGATTTTCACTGCCGCCCAACTACTTATTGCTACCCAGCTACTTATTGCCGCCCAGCTACTTATTGCTACCCAGCTACTCATTGCTACCCAGCTACTTATTGCTACCCAGCTACTTATTGCCGCCCAGCTACTTATTGCTATTCAGCTACTTATTGCTACCCAGCTACTTATTGCTACCCAGCTACTTATTGCTACCCAGCTACTTATTGCTACCCAGCTACTCATTGCTACCCTGCTACATATTGCTACCCAGCTACTTAATGCTACCCAGCTACTTATTGCTACCCAGCTACTTAATGCTACCCAGCTACTTATTGCTACCCAGCTACTTATTACTACCCAGCTACTTATTGCTACCCAGCTACTTATTGCTACCCAGCTACTTATTGTTGGAAAACTTAAAATATATGGTATATATGGTAGGGCCATAGCTCTAAATTTAAATATTTCATAACAAAGTGAGATTTTTCATTTTTAAGATCCAGAAGGCCGAAAATGCCATGTTGATGCCTAGCGTAAATGTTTGCTATTGCTCCCCAACCTTTTTATATTACAGTTATGCATTTTAGATATATTGTGTGAGAGTGTGAGTTGCGTACGACTTGGCTGGATGGAGCGACCGCTCCAATAGATATGACTTTTGTTTAATATCAGTAATACTTGAAACTCCAGAGTTCTAAAGAAACCCTGGAAAACGCTTCATTCCAATTTATTTGAAGGAATTCATGAATTACTTTCTAAATATTCTAGAAACAAATTTTGATTGAAGAATCAAGAGAAATGTTTGGTATTATGCAAACTTCGACCTGACATCGTCCCAAGCTTGAACTGGCAGAAGTGCCGCGTCATCAGCTTTCAAGTCTCAATGGGGAATGGGGTATGCAAATGGGGTTGTTCACGCAAAACTATTGTAGATGGCGCTGCTGTTCTAATCGTCCGGGAGAGAGCCAATCAAAATGCATCTAGCGGAATGGAAGGTTTTTAAACCTTGGCGGGAGTTTGATTAAGAGATCTTGGATTCAGAGATCAACCCATCAGAGAGAGATACCTCCATTGCTGCTAGCGCTGCGAGTGAGAGCAAATGGCAGTGAACAACCCCATTGCGCCAACTTGAGAGAGTCTTGCTGGGTCCTGGCAGATCAACAGTGCAGATAGGCTCGCGATACCAGCATTTACCCATTCACAGATGTTCCACTTCATGAGATACATCGGCGTGGAAACAATCAAATTACATTCAATTAAATAATTACTTCTTAATAAATAGGTTAACACTACCATTATTATTAAATAAGACACCAATCAAAAACAAAGTGAAATGTATATGTTAGGTATGGCTGGGTAAGCGAACGGTAAACTCACTGTTCTTCAAAGTGTTATATTATATTTTGTCTTCACAGTAACAGAATTTTACAAATCATGTAGTATAGCGACCCATTCTCGCATAAATAGAGTAATAATGCTACACTCTGGAGTACGCTATGACCACTGGTGCGACCTCAAAGTGTTAAATACTTTATGGTTAAATAATCGTATTTAACACTTTGAGGTCGCTCCAGGTGTCATATAAACTGGAATGGGACACTGGTCATTAACTGGTCATTTAAACTGGAGCTATACTATCTGATTTTTTATAATTCTGTTACAGTGAAGATAACATTTAATATAACACTTTGAAGAAAAGTGAGTTTCCTGTTCGCTTACCCAGACCTCTTGCAATAACTCTAAATGCAACAACTTTCATTATATTAATATGCTATGATAATGCTTGTAATTAAATATGTAACGATGAATGTAAATATAGGTAGTTTGTAATTTCATAACTAGACGCATCTCAGGAGAACGCGATGGAAATAAGTACATGCGTGGCTCATAGTTTAGGTGTTGGTGGTGTTGGTGGTGTTGGTGGATGGGGATTGAGGGGTTGAAGGAGGGGTAAATCACTCGTCATCGCCCCCTCCCCCCCTCCCATCGCTTTCCTACAATGTGTATTCGGTGTTTTGTAAAAAAAAAAAAAAACGTTTGTCATAAAGTAAAAAAACCTCATCGGCCCACCATTAGACAAATTGTGAAATTAAAAGTGAGAATGTTGATGAATACCACTTCAATTCGTCAGTATATATTTTTCCTGTTGAAATGCGGCAGAATTCAAATGGGAATTGAAATCAAAGAGATCGGAATATATTTTTCAAATCGATGAAAATCTGTTTGAAACCACAGGGGAAAACAGGCTTGAATGATTCGTTGGTGAATACAAATACAACCAGAACAAGAACATACAGTTCTGAAACAATCAAGGAGTATATTCTTGAAAGAACAGCATGTTTTTCATCAGCACGTTTTTATAGATTTATTCTTCGATAAATCGGTATTCGTCGAAAGAATGTCAATATATTTTAGTACCTGCGAAAAACCTGGTGCCTTCAACTTTTGTTTGTTGTTATACTTTCCATAGAAATATATGGTGCTTGCAAGTGATGGTAATGCTATATAGGTGACTGGGGGTTTATCGTGGTAAGGCATCGCGGCAGATAAAATGATGGACTTATTATGTTGATGATTGGGAAAAGCATCAGGACTGATCCAGGGAACTTGAAACAGCGTCGTCCTAAAGTCATGTTACAAACTACAAACACGATTATTTTGCATTTCGTTATAAAGGGACAATCCATTAAGAGAGTCCACTATCTTAATATTAGTTGCATGCTACTAACATGTGCTAACATGCAACTTTATTATGCTAGAATAATTACGAACTTCATTAAGGGTATATAAAGGAAATGACTCGATTCACGTCAGTTATAGTGGCCTAACTTGACGAACTTTAAGTAGTAACTAAGTACTTCACTTTCACTTGTTTCACAATTACTTGCCTCGAGGAAGTACATTTATATTAAAAACTTTGCTCCCTATCCTACATATTTTGATTATTTTATGAGTTTCATATTTTTAATACCTAACACAAAACCGAAAATCTTGTCGTAAGTAAAAGAATCACGATGTGTGTTTTACGTGATTGGCAAATTCTCCCTCGCTCGTTTTTCACACAAGTCATCGCTCTTTCCTCACCACTCAATTATGTATGACCGTCGTATAGTAAAAGCATTTCACAAGAGAGAGCTTGTCAACCTCGCTCTCCCCCTCTCTTCTCTCTCCCTCTGCTTGTCTGCGACAACTGGGCCGCCTGACAGACAAGGGTGCTATTCCCTTGACCGCGTATCATTGTGATATGGAGTTGGCTGAGGTTAGCCAAAGTTACCACAAATGGACAGGAGAGCAACGTATTGTATCATATAACATTTTCACTCTATCTGAGTAGAGAAACTTGATATAATTGATGGTCCACAATCTACGCTCTAATACCGCACCATTATTTGTACCTCCATATTTTATCGATTGCTTTTGTGGCTACTAAACAGAGCCCTAATAAAGTCTCACCACTTTTTTTGTGTGAGAAATTAACAAAGCCGGCAGGCAATCAATCATTATACTACATAAAAGTTTCTCTACATAAAACACATTTTTATAAACCCCCATATAATTAAAAACTTTCTTTTACATTTCATACACCTTATTCATAGGATGACATAAGCATGGTAATTTGTTTTAAGAGAGCAAATTAAGAAGGATCTACCTGTTTTACAACGTTTACATTGTACTTAACGCTTTGGTCTTTTAGAAAAATTATATAAAATACTATACCTACTTGACGAATAAAACAAAATGATTTTATTTTAATGATAAAATCTACGCAAAATCAGTACAAACATCATAACCATAACCATTTTTTTTAATCTTACGTGTTGTAGCATATGCACCGTCGAATGCTCCGCAAGATATGAATTATCGGGCAAGTTAATGGGCGTGTTAATAGAAAAAAATCTCATCTCTTTCATAACGAAATACCTTTAAAAGGCTAAGTCTGGATTGGCGATCCCTGGGATCGAACTACGTCCTACAGATGACAGTCGAAGACGTTAACGGTCCAATGGATGAGGCGTTAAGCCGTTTTCCCGTTTTCCCTTGGGTACTAACCATCCTTGTCGTTAAGTGAGACGTTAAACACCAATATCAATCAATCAATCCCTTGGCTGAGGTTTTCGTGGCTTGCTCAGTCACAACTCTCTAGAAAGAAAATTCTAGGGTGTCATACGAGTATATAGACCACGGCCATCTTCTTTTGGGCGAATTTGGCGCTCACTTCTTTTTTACCTTACATTCTTACTTCAAACACAGAGAGACAAACAATTAAAACAACTTTTCTGTTAAAAATAGCGAAATTTATTTGAAATACGTTCGTATACATATTTTTATCAGTACGTTGAAAGTCAACGAAAATCCTGCAATTTTTTTGGATTTAATTTCAGGTCATGAACCTCAAGCTCAACTGACTCACTCGGAAAGATATTTTCCTTCTCGACATTTTCCCAACTGACCTATCAGCACGAGTTTTTAGTTTCTAGCTTCTAGTCTAGACAACTCCTTGAATTCACTGCCAGTTGGAAATAAACACAAGTTTTAAGTACCATAAACCGATATATTATGCCTTTGAATATAGTATATTTGAATTTTCTATAAAATTCCATCGTGTTTTCATGAATATTACGATGATCGTAAATGTAAAGTACGACGATGCCCATTATTTCTGTTTTGCGGTAAAAGATGATAACCAAACGAAACCGCATGCTTCCGCTATACACTGTCCCCGCTATGCACATAGAGATGTTGTCTGCATTATGATTTATAGTTGTGTTTACCACCTATATGAGAAACCCTCTAAAGCAATGCTAACTAAGCCTCAAAAAACACTACTTACTTCTAAAACGGACATTCTGCGTGTTTTTACCCAGGCAAAACTTGCTGTTCAACTCCGCCAGCCAGCTTATCGTAAAAACCAAAGTATTCGGTTGATTCTGTTTAGCTGTATCAAGGGGTTAAGGCTTACCAAGTAAACTTAGCACCCCTGTTGTGAAGATAACCTCATTTGTTACACCCCACGGTCTTATCTTAGCACTCATAGTTTATTTAGAGGCACTAGATTTCATTGCCCGTCCCAAGGTGCACCTCCAGAGTTCGACGACGACGAATACAAAGTGGCCTTAAAAATAGAACATATTTCTTTACTTCGGAGTAGAGACTAATATTTGTTTGGCATGAATATAGACGATTATTCATTTGTGGGTTGAATGACAATAATTATGAGATCCATAAAGAAACGATATTTCAGTGTCCAAGGTATCGTCTTTTTTACTGCATTCTCTCTTTGGCTTATTATTTTTATTTACAAACTTGAGACAATTTGCATTTGTATATAAAAAAAAATTGATATTGTGCGTTTACTCTAAAGTAAAGATTGAATGAAAGAATAAATGAATGAATTATTGAAATTATTAATCATTGTAAAACATGATTACTATATACTCAGTGAGTTAATTTTGACTAAATTATTTGTTAGTGACTTAATTTTTTTTAAATAAAGCATTTAGTTAAATTATGTCAATCATTTTTTTCCTCCATCCACATTTACTAGCATGCCTTTTACTGTATTGAATATTTTTTTCTTCAATTGGAATAAGTAGAAATAGAACAGCAACATGATATAGAAACGAATTTTGAAAAATATATTTGTCCAATCATGTTAAATTTAAAGAAATACGCAGTTTCTGAGAGCTACGAAACTCTAAGAATTGAACTTCACTTCTAGCTGTTCCAGAGTCTATTGAAGTTGACAGTGAATCATCTGACAACCATCCAACCAATTCCAATAATCAATAAAATTCTTGATTACTACACTGAAACTTCCTAATTAGAAAAGTAATCAACTGTTAAAGACGAGCATATAGAGAAAACATCTCTATATATACGTCACCATTCCTCCCTTCCCAACAAACTGGGATTCTGTGCGACGTGTACGTCACAGCCGACGCTGGAACATCCCCATCATTCCCAGCTGGCGCCATGGAAGACGGTTGGCGCCATACCCCTACTCCTAGTACACCCACTCGAGCCCGATTTTACCCCCTTTATCCCTCTGCCAGTTATTGACAAGTTATCCTCCCGTCTCTGCCAGTGTGTATCTCATCTCTGCTGGAGCACACACATACACATATTGCAATAATATCCATCTGGTAGAAGCCACAAGGAACCTACGATGTGTCGGAGTGACTTTCAGTTCGAAGATACCAGATCGTCATCGATGTATTGGGCTCAAATCGCATTGCTTTTCAATGCGATTTCGGTGTCCTTTTTCTGTGATGCCACAATACAATCAAACTTCCAAGCTGGAGGATTTGTATGGGTCTGAAAGACGTACGGCAAATTCTGAAGACAGCTGGAGGTTAAGCAGCTGGAGGTGTGTCTCTCTCTCTCTAACTCATGCTGTGCCACGTGGTTTCTATCAATATCGCTATTTTCCTTTTCTAAGTCTTCTACAGAGTTGTATAGCCTTACTAAGTTTTCAATACAGCAGGAATATCGTAAGTTAATGGCGCTTATAAAATCATAAAAAATGTTTCATAACTTTACTTATAACTTGAAATATAATTAAATATCATACGCTCGAAGTGAAACTTAAGAATGCTAGTACTAAATACACATTCTTAGCGTCAAAATCTTGAAAAAAGAAACGATAGAATATTAATAATTTGTGATTTTCTTAAGATGCTCGTGTAACTTTTCATATTATGTAATATTCGTGGCAGCAGACGCAGTTGCATTGCGAATGTGAGCAGAGTATATGAGACTGATCGGTGACATTTTTCCCTGTGTTACGTTTCTACTCTGAACATACACCTATTTCCATTCTATACAACTATGATAGCTAGATTTCGTTTGCAATATCCATTATGGAAAGTTTGTTATGCAACTGGCAAACTTTCAGCATTTGAAGTGAATACAGAATGGCTTTATTATGTTTTCGAGTTACATCGAAATCACTATAAACTAATTCCGTTATTGTATTGAGCTGTTAATCAAGCAAAAGAAACGTACAATTTTTCCTCGCTTTTTATTAAAACAAAACCTTGATTTCAAAATAAATTATCGAAAATTCCATTGTAGAATGCAATGTATTAAAGCGGTATATTTTACCCTTCTTTACAAAACAGTTGATGTATTTGTAAAAAATAATAAATTGGGTAGATTGCGTAACGGTATCTTATCTAAAAAAAATCTCGTAGAGAAAAGTTACAAAATAATTCGCAGCATTCCCAGAAAAAAAAGTATGTTTATAATGCCATAACCCAGGGAAATATTATAACAAATTTCCATAGTTTCTACGAAAAGAGATGTTCAAATCTTTGAAATAAATAGATATTATAATTTTAAAAAGATGGCTTCATGTTAAAATATGAACATTGTGCACATCACCTTGTCTGTAAGTAACTACGCCCCTAGGAAGGTACTTTAGTACCTTCCTAAAGTTGGACGTTGAACCACGATATCTTTCTATTACTTCATTCTATAACATTACCTTTCCAATCATGCTCATAACCATTTTCCGACGATGTTAGCTACCCCATCCTTGTACACAAAGAAAGAGGTCGTGATCTCCAGTAAAGAACACTATTCTATAGTTTGATTGTCTCTAGTTGAGTCTTCTCATCACATCTGCTGCCTCTAGGGTGGATTGTTTCGACCAATTTCCCGGCTTCATTGTGCTGCTAATGATGCTACGAGACGACGCCGACGCCGACGCCGACGTCAGAGAGAGCGTCACGACGCTTAGAGAAACGGGACGGAGATATGACGACGTCCAATTGCTCCCGCGATGGATAGGGGAGAGGGGCAGCCGTAAAATGACTAACGAAAACAATTCGTATGCTGGTGAAAAAGGAAGAAATAAAAAATGAAATCTTCTCTTGCGAAGTAGAAATCTTTGACTTTGCAGACTTAAATGACTTACATAGTTTTCAGCGGAGCACACGTTAGCTAAGACTTAACGCTCTGACCCGCATTCCAAACACCTGAGTTGAATTCCTTAGGTCAAACTGTCTGACTGAGTATTTTTTGGGTTTTTTTAGTGCTTGAAAAATTCCATTCGTACATGCTATCATATCATGTCTTCATCATTATTGTGTCGTTATACCCCATTAAATAAACTATATCATGTTCAGGAATTATATTTATACTAACAACAAATGTAATTTTATGAAGGGATGTGCGTTGTGAAAAATATCCGACCGAACCGGTAGCTCAGTCGGTAGAACTCTCGCCCGGCAAGTGAGAGGTCCCGGGTTCGAGCCCCGGTTCGGTCGGATATTTTTCACAACGCACATCCCTTCCTATCATCCTGATTCCATAGAAGTTTTCCACATAAACCTACATTCTCAAATGTAATTTTGTGATTCTAAATATTTGTAAAAACTAATAACTCCACATCAACTGAATGGAGAATCTAATCATAATTTTCAAATCAACATTATCGTAACAATATTAACAACATAAACTGGAACACATATCATTTTATAATACTTCGTATTAAGATAATAGCAGTGCTTTCGCGAAGCCCAAGTGTCATATTGGCAACCAAATCAAGGAATCAAGTAAGATTACCACATTTAACCAAGAAAACATTGTTTTATGTAGCCTACAAGGGTGGCAGATATATGAAATGTAATTACATCGTTATTCTCATATCGTTTTATGTTCACCTATGTGACGTATACTTCATTGTCATATCTTTTACATAAAATCCCACTTCTGCCACCAATTGTAATGACCTGTACACAGCTATCGGCTCAGAGAGTGTGGTTTCCTCTCTACTTGCGCGCGTGGCTCATTCCAGGATTTTACACTACCGTTACACTTGTTAATAAATATTCATAATCAACGTATTTCATCTTAGTGATAAAAAACATGTATTTTTTTTGTTATGGCATCCTATTCGATAAGCTATTGTCAGTTCAAGAATGTTATTTATGTCTATATCTTTATAAAGAAATCAGAATGTAAAGGCTTGTAAGATTTATTACAAGTGTATACCAATTTGAAATATAATTATTATAAGTATCATAGTATTTTGGTATGATCCTGTTTAGAAATGTAATGATAAAAATCCAGTAAAGAAAGTTAAATACATATGTGAACAGTGGCGGCAATATGATCGTTGCACTCTGCCTCTCATCATAAACATGTTTTTATATGGAGCAGAGAGAGATAGAGTACAAACAACATAGTGCCTCCAGTGAACATATAATTTGGTGTTAAAATAATATAATCAAGGTACTACGGACTAATAAGGGCTAATAAATGTAATAAGAGATGACTGTATGTTTGACGAATTATACTCGGAGCTCTATGAACATCGACATTATAGCACACATTACTAAGTATCATACGCATTGAAAGATGGATTACTGTAGACTTGAAAGACCCATATCTACATATCTCTCAAGATATTGAGAATCTATTTCGTAGAGATAAGCAGACAAGTTTTAGGATGAAAGTGTGTTGCAATTTCAATGAGGTACATCCTTACCCATCATTACTCGCTGCATCTGCCGTTCGAATCAGCAGAAAATTGTTCCTGAACTTACGATTGCAAAAGAATGTATAAAATATTTCACGTGCTCACTTATCAATTTTCTAATAAAAGTTTTGGTATTCTATTCAGATCAATCTTTTCTTCGTTGCGTTGGATGTGGCTGAGGTTGAGGACAAATCTGAATTCAACTATCGCAGATCGAATGCTACCCAAACGAAATATGATGATTTTTGAATCCTTAGGAGTGATTGATTGATTATTCACTATAGATAAAAATGAAAGGATGTATGGGATTTGGGTTTGAAGACTCAAAGATTACCAAGAGACATTCGGCTTCGGGGAATATCACTTTTAAATCCCTGAGACTGGCGACGAAGATCGGCAAAGAAGATGGAATCTTCTTTTCAGGCGCGTCAGGACTTTTGATTACGATATCAAGAACTCGGCCATCTTCTTCTCAGTCTCACTAAGTATTCCGAGAGGTGTGTCAAGATAAATGCGAAATGTAGAGTTATTCCCGGACAAAACGATTCAACAAACTAAATCTTGTCGTAAAACTAGATAGTCCCTAAGCACTTAGCGTGTCCCAGACTCCAGTCACGTCGTTGGAATACTAACCTCGCAACACTTACAAAATGGTAGGCAAAATCACTTGATCTCAGGAAGTGGAAGATTTCCAGTGTTTCAAATCGAACGGCTTAAATTAGAACCGATAACGTAAGAAATAGAAATGAAATTGTAAAATAGGAAATTCAGGCATATAAGACAACAAGGTGGCTAAAATAAAAATACTTTATGAAACACGTAAGACAAACTAAAGACATTGTATCATTTGTGCAATTGCATGTAGCTACTTACTGCAATACGATAGTAAATTATTTATAACGAAACCAATTTCATTTATACTCTGATAATAATTTGATCTCACAAAATAATATGTTATATATAACAAGAAGCGGGAAGAATTGAAACTGACTGCAGAGATACCTGATAGGTACCATTACCCTCTTGGTAGTATTGACGGTCAAGCAAGATGACGTATAACAGACAGTGACAACAATAGTGCTATTGTTGAAACGCGTTTAGCGGCTATTGTTCCCCTTCCATACATTTACTGTGTAATAGGTCTGTATCAAATTACATTGAATATAACTTACATTATTCCCATAATTGGAACTATATAAATTGCTGCCTCTCCCAGCCACACACATAATGATCTGTTGTTATACTCACACGATATATAATATCTGCATATATACAGCTTCAATGGCAGCTTCAATGATCTAGAAACCCCAAAAGTGATAACATTTTCTTCTGGGTTCAATAGAAAGGGCTGAACACGTCACCACGATCAACTTGTGCGAACTCCCCCCTCCCCCCTACCCCCACAGTCGGACAGTAGGTAGAATCATAATACTTGGTTATAAAATGTTATGAAATAACTATTTCATAAAATACTAATACAATGAGTTGAATTTTAAAATTATAATTGATATATCCTACAATTTCCACCATTTGTGAAATCAAGAGTGTATTTGATTGTAGTTTTATTGTCATTTCAGTGTTGACTAAGTCAGGAATGGTAAATTACCTCTTATACTTAAAGCTAAAGTACTTCGATCTATCATGAAACGGTCTCAATTTCTTAGAAGTAATCGAATCTTGCGCTAGATTAGGTTTACTGTTCGCTTCAAGATATTCGAGAATTATTTATTATAGCATGGATTATTTAACCCTTAGTGTTAACAGTCTATAAACTTATGAATGTATCTAAAATGAAACCTTTAAAATAATACGAAATTTACTATGAATACTCCTGCTTTGACGCTGTACGAAACTTTTAGAACTATGCTTAGTCTAGGCTTTTGTTTTATTAGAGAGATATCAATTCTGAATATAGCTGGGGCAAGCTTCAATGGCCACTTAAGTGGATACACAATAGCTTTGATCAAAGGAGAAATAGAATTTTGCACCCCAAAAACCCATTGAGTTATAGCGGTGTTGTTGTAAGCAGCCCGGGGGGCAGAGAGATGAAAACCATAGTCGAAGATTTTCCAATATTCTCTCTTCTATGAAAATTTGGGTCTAAATTCAAGTTTCTCATCGCCACTTGTGAATTCTCGCCCGTGGCTATTGTTTCTATATGTGGGTGTGTGTGGATGTGATGGCCCGCTAGACGGTAGCCGAAAACTCGAAAACTTTCATACCAGCGAATTGCCAGCATAAAAACATTGTAAATGGGAATTTCTTTCAAAACAACCACAGTTATTTCAGAAATTGTGTATACAAATAGAACATGTATCCTCTGTGTTAGAGAATATTACGGTTCAGTTGTTCCGGCGATTTACACCCAGTTGTAGTGAAAATGGCGTCAAGTGGATACAATGGTTAGATCCACGTGTTGAATCCAAAGGAATGTGAATTCCTGGGATAGTTACAACCACTACAAGCTAGATGAAGACGTTTAATTCTCGGTAACAACTTTGTTTGTGCATATGACACATCCATTCTTGTAGTGAGAACGTCTCCTCTACCTCCAAATAAATCAAGCTCAACCCTTGGCCATAATTCTCAAATTCATTGCGGTTACTTACATTTATCTTCATTTTTCATGACGTTTCTAATTAAATTCTATCACGTATATATGTACCTGTATATAAAAATATTTAAGTTTCTATGGACGGAAACATAACATTCTTTCACGGGACGCAATCGAATCGGCTTTCCAAATGAATTGAGGCTAAAACAAACATCCTTGGGAGAGTAAATATAGAATTTTCTTCCGAAAGCCAAATATTGATCGGAGAAAACCACATTAAAGGGAGTTTGATGATCTATTCTAGCCTGTGGTGGTTTTCGTATCCCAGCAGGTTCAACGCATCTAGTTTGTGTATTCCCGATGAATTTATGTGGTTAACTGAGAAATGTACTAAGAAAACCGACCTGGGAGAGAATAGTTTACTATACCTCTGCCTTCGAGAGCAATTGAAAATGTCAAGAAAGTATGCTGTTTTAGAATATATTCGTCATTCATCTTCCAGAAGTCAACTCCATCCTAGCTGTAATGAGATTTAATCTATCTATATATTTTACACGAGTCAGTCGTGCATAATAACGCAGTGCAACCGCCGTTCTCTCTCCAGTTAGAAAGAATCAGGGCAGTAAATATGTAAAATTCAGCGGTAAAAAGCCTTAGAAGACAGAGTGGGTGATAGAAATACGAGCTGCTTTCATTTGAATAGGGCTATATATTATGATGAAAATATTGGAGAAAGGAGGGTGAGATCCGGCGTCTTGATTGAGTAAATGATACAGCTGTAACGCATTCCGTTACAGAAAACAGTCGCTTCATTTTATTCACTTTACATGCTAATAAGATGGGATATTTAGTTAATTCGAATTAAAATGATTCCATCGTAGAGACAAAATACAGTATTAGAGAGCAGGTACAAAAAGGAATTTCGTAGCTGGTTTCATAATTTTGATATCTCTGTGTTTCGTGGCTTGTATTCTCAATTGGGTCAGAGGTTCTGTGTTGTAAAACCCAACTCATGCATATCGGAGTGAGACGGATAAACCACGACACTTGAAGGAAATAGTTGTCGTTCTCTGAAGAGAGAAGAAAAGTAATCCGCTAAGTAGACTCTGCTTTTACAGCGTTTATATCAGATATTCCAATGCAAGAATGATCGTAGCTAGTGATATATTGTTATTGCATCGTATATATTATGCGTTTCAGACCCCTCAAGACGTCTCCACCTTCGGGATTAACGACGCACTATTCTGCAACGAGGTTTATGGAGGAGGTGTAGAGTCTTATAATGATTGTGAAGAGAGAGCGAGAGAGAGCAGAGCGAATGTTTGTTGGGAATAGCCTCCATTCAATTAATTTTTGTTTTTAAAGACGGTCTCTAAAACAGCAGTTTAAGCGATCTTGTGAAGTAGTTGTAGCTCGACAGATGACATCGGACAAGTGTCTATACATAGCTCATTGTAAGTCACTAGAACATGACAGTTGGTATTGCAGATCTCCAGGCAAAGGCTTTGAAGAATCCAATTCAATCATGTCCGGAGTCTTAGAATTACAGTTCACTGTAAATAATGAAGTCGGCCTGATTTAGTATCAGCCCAAGACCTCCTGATTTAAAATGTCACTGCCGACGTAGCTTCAAAGTCAACGAATAAATCATATTTGACATCCACATCAAGTGTTAAAAATACTGTACCCAAGCATGTCAGAACCAGGGAATGCAATGAAATGTAACTGTGCATGTAACACATAACTTGCTTCACATGACTCAGAACCAGTGCCAATACAATGCTGGACACCTAACAAGTAGCCAGCTGTTCCATTGTGTTTTATTGGGATTCTATGACCACTCACTCAGTGGAGCTAGGTGGTGTATGCGGTAACGATTTGGACTTGCACTTCGGAGGTCCGTTTCCCAATTCCATTTCGGGTTCAATTTCCATGTCCGACCTTCCTGACTGAGTTTTTATTGTAGTACACCCCCCCCCCCTCCCCCCCCCCACTCTTCCCGGTCGAGAAGTAAATCATACACTAATGTACCACGACCAATTCCTTCCACCTTCAATCTTTTGCGATTCTTTATCGTCAACTCCAATCATCCTCATTCACAGATGCAACATGTCCTAGATCAACTCCTCTCAACATAATTTAAATATACATGTATATAAACTATGAGATTCTGGAGCAAGAGCGAAGGTGATGATGAGAGATGGAGTGCATTGCTGGAAAAAAGGGAATAGGAGGAGGATGAAGAAGAGTACATGCTGAATTGCTATATAGAATGATCAAAGTTATATAGAGAGGTAGAAGGCTGGAAATCCATGTCAATTATTCTGGAGGTGAACTAAAAAACAAGCAATTCTACCTTCACCCAATCATATTTAAAATAGTGGCATGAGTCAATGTGTCAGATAATACTTCAACATAACTGTATGTATTGATAGAGATTGTTTACATCATTCCAAAATCGTGCAACGCAAAATCGAGAAAATGGACTTCCGGCTTTCAACCTCTGAGGTAACCTATGATGTACAGATTTAAGTTAAAATTTAAGAAATGCGTCGAGTGTGGCGGCTCAGGTAAAATTGTTTTAGCTTAAATTTATTTGCAATTTTTTACCTGGTATAGTGGAAAGAAAGACAAATAAAGTAAAGAAAAGAAATATAAAAGAACAATATGAAGTATAGCAATGCGAAACTAAGCCAATTAGCACAGCCGATTACCCAATAATATTGGTACTATTTTACAAAGCTGTTTTAATCCTGCTTAAATAATTCACTGACGCAATTAAGACTCACGGTTGAGTAAAAAGCTATAACTCATAACATATATTTTATAAATATACAACATACATTCTAACAAAAGGTAGGTAGTGGTTTAAAATTCGAATTGGTATATCAAAATGCAGTGTAACTGGGAGAGCAAGTAGAAATACACACAAAATCGAAGAAAATGATATAACAAAAGCGTGTACCAATTTACAAATCCTTTGATAGAGAAAAATATAATATATCCATAGCACATATATATATTATATATTTTTCTTCTCGCCACATACCGCGTTCCCATTTCAAACTCATTTGAAAGTCAAATTACCGAAAGGATCACCCCTTTCTCGCCTGTGTGCCCGTCTATTTCACTACCACCCCTCTATTCGCTGCCATAGAGGACAAGACTGGGGGCAAATGGTTAGACATAATTCACTATTCCCAGCCTAAAGACTCGACCCGCCGCAGTTTCAAATTACTACAGAATATTATTATAATTTCTCAAAAGTTTCTAATTATACTGCTCGTAATTATTGCACTTGTTAATCGTTTAGGTTCTGAAATTAAAGTACGGTTTCTGTGGTAACCATTTACAGTTAAGTTGGTGGGAAGTCACTAAATAATTTTCATTCTTTGAAGGTACAGCAGTAAGCTAGAGAGATTAAAGTTTTCTTACGTTTTTATAAGTAGACCACGTGCCTGTACGAATTTGTAAAAAAAAAACGTCGGTGGACCAGACTAAGAAATATTTTAAAATAGGAATAGAAAAAAATAATAAAAAATACCAAACAACTTAATAATATCAAATACTAGTTGATTTTCTCCATTGCTCAAACAATCTTAATTTCATTAAATTTTAAAATAAATATCTTGTCTAACAAAGGAAGAGTTCAGGAGCGATATTGTTTATGTCATAGGAAATGAGTGTACCTACGTGCAGAAGTCAAATCTACCTAATGTTTTAAAAGTAGGAGTTTCCGAGAGATTTCTCTCTGAAAACTCAACAGCTGTTACGCAGCGTTGTGCTCGAGATAATGGTGGTATTCAATTATTCCCCCAACTAAAGAATTTAGAATGCTCGTATTTTACAGAAATCTTGGTTGAATTTAAGCATATTCGACAAAAAGGTAGAAGTTAGCCTGCAGTTTAAGTGTCTGTACATTGAAGAGACGTAACCAAACATTGTGAATAAAATATTTTCTCGCAATGTAATTTCCTATTTTATCGTGCATAGAAATTGTTACGATTTTGATAATTTGTATTATTCATAGCTTTCCATAGCTTACACTACTTACAGTTTTCAGACAAAGAGAATTGCGAAGACCGAGCGATAGAAGCCAAGTTGTCTTACCTAGAACAAGAGAAATACACTTTTAGATCGGAACTTTGAGAATAAAATCCTCCAAATAAGATGTATATGTAAAAGTCAAGGCGATGCCAAGTTCCTTCAAAAGGTGAAGCATCATTTCCTAGAATACAGAAGAGCTGGTTTTAACACGTACAATTGTGATACAGTATGCACATGCATGTGCAGTTGAACACATTTCACTAACATCTGGAATGTGCGTGGAATAGTTTTGAGAAACAATTTTGCAAGTGTATACTAATATACTCGTACAGCATAATTTATTCCTGAAACGTATGTGGATTTTAATCAAATGTGATCTTTTGTCGAGACTGTGTTGATGAACAATTTTTTTTGAAAGCACATAACTAAACTATAGGTACTTATTACTATTGAAACTATTGATAACGATACTATTGTTCACAATTGATTCAGTTCAAGAAGAAATTGAATATACGATATATACTAAAATCTATTTAATACTATATATTATATTATATTATTGACTACATAGTATAGTAAATCAAGTAGTATATTTAATTGAAGCTAAGGTTCTTCTCGATGCAATATTCTACTTCTAAAAATTGGAATCAATAGCACCACGATGACAAAACAGCTGGAGAATCATCCAAGAGATGAGTTCTTCTGAAAGATCATGTCACAGCTTCATTGTGTTTATCATCTTTTTATAATTTATTAATATTTAATCATAGACATTTGCCACCGTAATTGTGTAATTACTATGCAAAATAAATACATTTGAATCTTTGAATCATAGCTTGGCATGAAGAGGTCGGCTTGATTTATGATTCTCGCACTTCCAGACGATTCGTACCCGAGCCTGGACAATTTCCTCTCATTAATATTGCATAAATATGTGTTTTTATAATAATTGCTTTCAACTACAGCTGTTCGCTTATTTATATTCTATATAAACGTAAATCTTGGCATGGAATTATACAAATCAGTCGTAAAGAAAGATTTTTAAATGAGAATAGAACTGCAAGAAGAATATTTGTAAGAAATTCGTTCTATTTGAATAATATTTAAATAAATTATGGAATGGTAAAATAAAAAGAATCACAGAGCTCGTCATATTTTTACCGAACCCCATTTCGAATATCATATTTTCATTTATTATTGACACCGCAAACAATGTATTCCACATTTTTAGTCAATATTTGTCTATACTTTATTAAGTGTTTATTTTATTGACAATAACTTCGAAAATAATGCATTCACTGTGAGAAATTACTATTCAAGCACACAAATATAACTACAAATAAAACTTACTTCTCTCATGGCCGGCCCAAGAACAATTGATATCTCCCTGTTCCACTGCGATTTTGCTCTGTTTGACGAGTTTAAATTGAATAAATATTTGCTGTTGAAATAAATAGTGATGTTAGATTAAAAACTATCGACAAAATTACAAAAGTAAAGTGAAATGTTGGTTAGAAAACACCTCTGTTCGGTGGCTCAATAATCCAGAAGTACAAATAGACCATGTCTCGATGAATATACTAATACAATTATTTATTTGAATTTTCTTGACAAGTTTGCTAAAAATTTGTTATTTCCTAACAGAATACGATTCTAATGAGCCAATGTTATATTTTTACAATGGAGAAGAAAGCAACCAAAATCCGACTAGGTGTGAAAAATCGAATTGAACACTCGTTTCGCTGTAGATTCTCGTCTGGATCGGCTACATAAAGAATATGTCAGGATAGTCGTTCAAATTCCCAAGTGTATCATAAGTTACGAGAGTTTCAAACAAACTCAGATATCTTTGATATAGAATAATTAGAACCTTAATCAGCGTGTATAACGAAAAGTTTAAGTTAAAATTTATTGACTTCAATGAAGTTTAGTAAAATATTTAAAATGATTGATCTATTAAAATTCATTATAACTATAACTATGCGCATGAATTTAATTTTAAATAGAGCTAAATGTTTAAATTAGTTTATCCGAATTTCCTGCATATGACGTAGTTACTTGGCAATCTTCGATTGAAAAATTGTGTGCGAGTGAAACCGTGTATACTTAGTCGTTTCTCTGTATCGTGCTCGCTTGGACTCAACGTTTTCTCAGCCTCTCCTTCTCACTCTTCTCCCTTTTTGGATCTATCTCAACTTGTTTTGCTCTTCTCTGAAAATAGTGCACTTGAGTTAGTAACTTGGCAGTCCCAGGAGAACAGAGAATCCAAGAGGTAACCAGTTCGACCCTCTGTCGGACCTCTCTTTCTTCCATCTATTCTTGTTTCATTCCATCCTCCCCTACCAACCACTTCCACCTGGCTAGCGACTTACCCCCCACCACTTTCACGATTTACCTTACAGAGAGTGCAGTTGAGAAAATGCATTTCAAGTTAGATATAATGTCAAAACCGGATTTGCTGCATGCATCAATGCAGTACAGTCACATTTCAAGTCTCAGTCGTACGTTTTGTGAATCTTACGATACATTTATGAATGTTCTTGTACATAAAATATAATATTCATATTTAACGATTATAATTTAATAATTCATTTAAATCTTTATAGAATAACCATGTATTTTATTAACGCTGAACATAGTAAGGTAATGTGATATGCTACTGTGCTCCACTTTATTTGGAATAAACCAAAAACTGTGAGTGAAAGAATTTCTCTCTATTTTTGCTAATATTTCACTAATGTTCAATTTCTCTTTGATTCAATCCTATATTAAACTTTCGTATAGGTATAATTTTTGTTTCATTAAGCTCCTAATTAATATACTTACGTAAGTACCTATATGAATATCCTTGTTTTGTCATATCGAGCCAAAAACGCATTTCTTATGCATATTTTCGTTCCCGTGGATGCATGATTTTATACCGTATTGATAATTGATGAAATACAATTAAATAAATTGGCAGTGGTGACGTCGCCGCCAGAAGTTGAAGGAAGTAACTCCTTCGAAACGTCGCGAACGGCCCTTATCAGGGCCACCAGCACATTCATCGGAACAAACCGTCACCACTGCCAATTCATTACACGATGGTTCCAAAAACGTCCACGATACAATTAAATAGTCTAAAAATGAAAATAAATACTAAACGACGTTTGAGCAAAAAGTAAAATAAACTGAATACATTGAAAATGTTTGAATTATTAAAACTATGGTTCCAAATTAATTGAAAAGATAAAATAATCAGATATTTTGTGCTATTTTCCAATATTGTTGATAATTAAATTTAAATTATAGATTTTTTTTTTTTTTTTTATTTCCAAACCCTGGTTCCAAATATTATATCCTATTAAATTCTGACATTTTAATATTTCATCTAAATTTCCAACGGTGTTAAGTACAGTCATAGCACAATCAAAATGCTCAATCCAAGATGAATTATTTGTGATCTTTAAAGCAATCACTTTAATTATTTCGTTACAGTTAATTTAATAATCAGCTCTTCAAATCTCATATCTCTTAATTCACCTATCAACATCAGAACAAAAATGTAAATATTTAAAAGAAAAATAGCAGTACCGAAAAGTGTGATATAAAACCTCTTAAAATATAATATTGATGTAGCCTATGTTACAACACTCTATAGACAGGAAGCCCGTATCATAGCATTCATTACTTTAAACCATTTCTTTTGTTCCAGACTCATTGACAGTAAAGCAAGCGTCGCAAAAAAATTGATTGAAAATCCATTGAATTGAAATTTCGTGTATAATTGCATTGATCTTTTTTTTAATTCCTTCAAATATCAAACGAACTAAGACATGGTCATTCCATATATCTCTTTGCAAGTCATAGGGTTATTAAAACTTGACGTTGTAGATGTAGATCGTCGCCATTTCCAACAGAGTCGTTTACATGATCAGCAAGTGACATTCTTCCAGCCAGAGTTTGCTTAGGTAGACTCCTAAGATACACGACCGTTCACTGAGAAAACCGCTGGCACCAACAAGATATCCTTCAGTCCCACATGCTATTGAGGTCTATAGCTTACTCTTGATACTTTCTTTCTTATCAGCAATACTAGAAGTTATGTTGCTGGCAGAGGCAATTGCAATATCAAAAAATTACTACTCTGTTTATTTTTTTTCCAGCAGGACAATATCAGGCTTGTTACTGCCTTTCGTTCGGTCCGTGTTAATCGGGAGATCCCAGAGAATCTTTGCTTTGTCATTAATCAATACTATTGGCTCTGCAACTCGATTGAGTAAAATTCATTTTGAGATGTAGACCTAAATCTTTCGCTTCTCCAGCCAAGAAGATAAAGGTTAAAGGCTCTCTGCTAGCCTGTCTTCAAGCGTAAGATGTTAGGTCCACATCTCACATGAATGCTACACAACGAGCTATTCATCTGTACTTCATTTAATGCATTTCTTCCTAACCGACTTGATGCACCACCATTGTCCCTTTTTGATATTACTGCTTTTCAATGCTGATTTTTTTTTTCTTTTAGTTGTGGATACTTGGCTGCTTTTTTGACACGGAGATTTTTATGGGCATTAAAAATAGTGAAATTCAACTAATTGTAACACATATTGGATTGTCAATTGCTAATTACTTAAACAAAAATGGGAAATGTCTGATTTAGTGAGAACTAATAATTGCATTAAATTACACTCCAAATAGATTGGCATCAGTTTCATTCCAATCGATCCGATTACTGCCAATTTGAGCGTATGTATAATAATAGCTTATATATTTTATTATGAAACTTGGCTAGGTACTTGATTTAAAGGTAAATTTTCAGAGACTTTAAAAATACACTATTTAATATAATTTTTTGATATATTGGTACATTTTAGTTTTACTTATTGATATTTTATATTCCTAGATGGGTTTTATAGACCTTTGGTGCAAGTTTGTTCCAAATGGTTCAGTCTTGTAAAGATGATATCACTTCCTGGTTTCAAATGAGTGCATCTAGTTCTTTCTATGAAGGCATATTAGATGCTAAAAGTGTGATACAAATGTCATAACAACAGGTTGAGTATTTCATAATGAAACTGCTATCGCGGTATATCCTGTTTCATGAGCCATTTCTGATTTCAATATTATGTATTATCCGTGTACTCTTTCTATTGATATTCCATAATGATGACCGTCTGAATCCATTGGTCATAATACCCGTCATAATAGGTCATAATAGCCCATAATGGCCATTAGTCAAAGCCACTAGGGGGAGGGCACATCAGAATCCAAATGTGCACTTGTGGTGAAAATGTCCAGTCAATCGGTACAGTCTGTCCGCCTGGTTTCTTGGAGATGGAATCGCGGGAGGAGGAGATGAAAGTCGTCCAAAAACACGATTCTCACGGTCCTGTGGCTAAAGTTCGTAACAGGCATGTCGATTTGGTACTTGTGGTCGGTAGGCAATAGCTCTAATATAAAAAATCCCATGTTAATGCTAGTGGTAAAAATAATTTATAGTACCACAGTGTTTCTAGGTGTTGTGTAACGACTTCGCAACTTCGCACCACTATTTCTTTGACATTTCTTGGAAGAAATTTGACAAATATTTCATAACAAACATAAAATGTTCGTAAAATGTCAATAGCTCTTGAAGTTCTTGACAGATTTGTCTGAAAACTGTCAAAAACTCCTGAAATGTTGATCCAAATAACCGTGCAAAATTTGAAGTTGATCAATCCAACGGGTCCATTTTTAATCTTCAACCAATCTCAGGATATTAAAACAAACTATACCAGGGACTGCTCTTATGACAAATTAAAAATTACAAAATTTCAAAAATTTGAAAATTTCAGATCGATTGGTTGAATTGTGTGGCCAACCTGGACATTGCCTACAAAAACACAGACAGATAGATAGACAGACAGACAATGTATTATATGAATATAGCTTAAGTACTATAATACGTTAAAAAAAAGTTATAATATATCAATTGCAGTATCAAAGTGAATAGTATAGAATTAGATATTGTAGTTTGTCTATCCACTGTATTCAGTTGATAGCGTCATAATACGAATAGATAAGTAAACTTCAATGGATTTCAATCCACTTATTGGAATAAACAGTCAAAGTGAAATTCGCCGATAATTGATTGCGCTCGTACACAGCATGTATGCAGATTATGGTGGGCCATCCCAAGCTAATGTCAATGGGATTAAACTATTGACCCGAGTAGTAGACGTATTCTAAATTCAGACTAACATGACATTGATAAAATATATGTGTAAAAGTTTCTGATAGTAATACATTGCCTACATTCAACAGCGATTTTAACATAGATTCAATTTCAACATATTCGAAAATCACTGGCCGGTGCGTTAATTTCTAAGTATTTTTTTAACAGGAACCGTTAGTAGAAAAAATATTCATTTCTACGAGTCATGAAGGAAATAAAATCTATTTTATATTACTTAATTTATCTTCGACCTATTCGCACACCGTTCTAATCAAGTCCACTATACAATATCAAAGTGCATCCCAACTCCCCTCCATCCCTCCCCTCCCTCTTATCTAGGAATGCAGCTACGATGCAACGACCAATAGAATCTCTGTCTCTATGCAGTCACATCGATGCACTACTCAACTGTATGATCTAGGTGTACTTAGTTTGTATCAGGCTCACATATGATGTAGAAGTTACAGACTGTGTACATTGGATCGGAATCGAACTCTGGTCTCTAGGAGGTGTGGCCGTTAAGAAGTGAGGTGGGAGGGGATCTTGCTGCATGTGCGTAATATGCAATAGATATGTTTGTCCTATGCGATTCCGGTTGGTCTTCACATTAAGGCCAAGGTCAAGGGGACTGCAATCATGAATGCACCGAACTTCGCTGTCTGCCGTGTGCAGGTGGTGATTATAAGGGAACAAGTCTAGACAATGTCTAGACTGGTCGCCTCAGTTTGTTGTTTTCACTTTTAAGGTACAGTCCACTGGCATCTTATCGGAGTATTAATTGGCAATGTGAAGGTCGATCATAGATGAGATGATACAAGTGGATTTTTTGCAAGTCTACACGCAACTGCAATTTCAATATGCAGACGTATAAAAAGAAAACAGTTTAGATTGTTTTTTTACTAAATAGTGGACATATTAGTGGGAAAATAAGAATTAAATTTAAATTAATGAAATGTAGGTATACATGTACGGATGAATTGAAATGTTCATATTAGATTGCTCAAAACCATTGTGATTGGTTTCAATATGGTATTTATTGAATGATTAATTATTATATAGGTCTTATAAAATATTAAGGAGATGATAATGAAGAAGGAGGAAGGTGGGAAGAGGTGATCGAGGTGACCTTCCCATCATTTGACTCTTGCCTACACGAAAGAAACCCAGACGGGAAGGTCAGACGCGGGAATCGAGCCCGGGGAACTCCGAAGTGTAAGTCCAGTCACCACCTGAGCCAACTTAAACGCTTGTAATTATTATAATTAACAAGGAAACACAAACGTGCTTAAATTACTCCTTCCAGACCTACGTTTCTAATGATATCATAGAGACTCTAAGATAATATTTAAAATTATATCAAAGCGAATTAAATGATAATATGTGTACGTCATTAAGAGCCAACACAATAATTTACTTGAAGTGTGTAAATAGCACAAGTGAACATTTGTGAAGTATATAACATAATCCCATCTGAGATTGTCAGAAAATTTCTACATTTCAAACATTTGTGAAGTATTTTAAATCATCGAAGAATCTTCGGTTTAGGCAAACTTTTAGACGTATATATGTGGAACATATTGAAATATACCGAAACCTGTGTGTTTACAATTTTGTGATTTAAGTTGATGTCTATGGATGATAAAATGCACAGTGAAAATATTTATATAAGAAAATATACTTATAGGCCATGAAAAGTCGAAGATGTTTCTTGTATGATTGATTAATTGATTATTAATAAAATTGTGAACATTGAAAAGAACTATTTTTTGTGTCGTCACAATCTTCATATTTTACAATTGCATACCCAATTATATTGTTTCTTGGCGTCACACAAATTACTACGTGCTTTTAACAATTGATATTTCCAATCATACCAAGGTACATTTAAAATGGTGTATGATTCCTTTGAGCATCGAAGAAATTAGATGATAAATATCATTGTTAATGAACCACATCACATTACGTGTGATCTCTTATTCCAGGACTGACCTTTCCGTCTGACCAGAATCGCAAAATAAACCAGAGAAGACTGCCAAAAGTCATATAGGTAGAATCCTCACATGTTTGCATAGAAATCAGAGAATATGGGAACGTTATCATGTGATTATGAGAAGAATTTGCGTCAGAATGTGAGTCAGAATTATTAATCAGTTCTATGACTCAGAGGAAGAAGGCCATAAGTCAATTTTCTCGATTTTGCGTTGCACACTTTTGTAAGATGTAATCAAGCTATTTTAATTGCAATTCAACAAATACAGTTATATATATATATATATATATATATATTTAAGTATTCTCGTACACAATGACTCGTGTTACCATTACAAATATGATTGGATGTGACAGAAATACCTACTGCTTTATGATCTCTCTGTAGTAATTGAAATGTACTCCCGGCCTTCTACCTTTGAGGTTCAGAGTTTCAGATAACAATTTGTTTGAAACGGCCCCAACGAATCATTTAAGGGTTAACAATAACTAAGTGAAAATATCTTGGTGCACCTACGCTAGTTTATTGTTCCGAGAGACCGTTTTATATTCCATTTGGAATAGTTTGGCTTCAAAGGGTTGAGACAGGCAACCAGTGGCGGTCTGGCCCGGGATGCCGGGATGCGATCGCATCCCGGGCCCCTGTCGTTTAAGGGCCCTTTTTCCCATATTACGGGCCCCTAAATAAATTTTACTGTCGTTTTTCATATTTAACCAGCATTTTTAGTCATTTTACATAAATTTTTTCTATCTCTACTTTGTTTTACGGGCCCCGTCACATATTTATCCGGGCCCTTTGCCTCATCGCATCCCAGTCCTTTTCATCCCAGACCGCCTCTCACAGTATAACATGGAAATGCGTTCATATGCTAAATTTTAGCTAAAAATATTGTAAAAGCATAAAATGAATATATGTCAATGGTAATAAATGAAATATTATCATAAATGTATTTAGAACTTGTCGGCTCTGGAACCGCTTGCCAGCGAAGAAGATGGAGTCCCTACCTGACGCTGCCCAATTGGAGAATATACTCTCCGATGAATTCCAGATCTGATTTCTTGAATATTGTCAATTGCATTGTAACAACACTTAAATGTATGAAATATGATTTTTACTGAATCCCTCAGTTAGGTGAATGTTAATAAATACCAACTGCAATGTGAAAAGATTTTCCTCGAGTGGGACTCGAACCCACGACCTTCCGATATCCAGTCAGATGCTCTACCAGCTGAGCTATCGAGGCAGTTCACAGTGCAGCGGCTGTGTTCCAATATAAGCTGCGTTAGCAACTTACCGATTTTTGAAGATAGGGTCAGAAGACCGTGAATTTCATCCACGTTTGACAACTGACTAACTTCATTCGACTTGGTATTCTCATAAGCAGATGAGTGCGCATATGTATGAAATATTATGAGAATACCAAGTCGAATGAAGTTAGTCAGTTGTCAAACGTGGATGAAATTCACGGTCTTCTGACCCTATCTTCAAAATCGGTAAGTTGCTAACGCAGCTTATATTGGAACACAGCCGCTGCACTGTGAACTGCCTCGATAGCTCAGCTGGTAGAGCATCTGACTGGATATCGGAAGGTCGTGGGTTCGAGTCCCACTCGAGGAAAATCTTTTCACATTGCAGTTGGTATTTATTAACATTCACCTAACTGAGGGATTCAGTAAAAATCATATTTCATACATATGCGCACTCATCTGCTTATGAGAATACCAAGTCGAATGAAGTTAGTCAGTTGTCAAACGTGGATGAAATTCACGGTCTTCTGACCCTATCTTCAAAATCGGTAAGTTGCTAACGCAGCTTATATTGGAACACAGCCGCTGCACTGTGAACTGCCTCGATAGCTCAGCTGGTAGAGCATCTGACTGGATATCGGAAGGTCGTGGGTTCGAGTCCCACTCGAGGAAAATCTTTTCACATTGCAGTTGGTATTTATTAACACTTAAATGTATTTTTTATATGTAATTCCATCTCCAGCCACCGGAAATTTATTTCCAAAGCTGTGTAAAATTAAATAAAATAAATAAAATAAATAAATAAATAAAATATAAATATTAAATACGAGTCAGATATTCGTCCAATTTGTCTCAAACCCATGTTGAATTTCTTTCAATATCCAGTGCAGACAGATTGGATGAATATTATCTTGAGGGCATTTGCTAGAAGTGTCGCCAGTGCTCGGCTCGCGAGCTCCTTGTTTCAGTCAGTAAAGCATGTCAATAATAACCCAGTCTCTCTCCATTCATGTTTCAAACTAAATTCAAGTCAAGAATACATATTTTCTATTTCCCTATGCTGGACCAAGTACGAAGTGTCTGCAAATGAGAAACGCGAAGGGAAACTAACGACATGCATTTTTTCGCTGGAGTGTGACTTTTCCACTATAATTGAAGAGTGGAAGGAGCGCGGAAGCTATAAACAGCAAACAGCCATCTGATCTTTTACTTCCCGAGTCTCAATAATCCTACCATTACTTATCTCTAATAGGAAAGCTTAAGCCCGGCGCCAAGCTCTAATATAGATCTTCTCTCTCTGCTTCGTCGACACCCGTGAGGCACAAAGATTCCAGAAGAACAAACGAATGTTCGGGAAGATTTTTGAAGAATGGTCTTTGTTTTGATATTGCTTCGAAAGACAACACTATATTTCCCACATCTAAAGAGCAGAGTAGCCCTTGAAAATGTTGTAATTCCGTATTCTCTTAGATGAAAGGTAAGACTCACAAGAAAGGGGAAGATGCCGATGAAAGATAGGAATTGAATGTGAAAAGGAGGCAGTATAGATCTCTTAGTTTGAAACATTCTACTATGATGGTTCCATGACGAGATTCATACCTGAGTAGTGGTGAGTCTCCTACGTGACATTCCATTGGGATAAGCACTGAACTAAACCAAACTACTGCCTCCATTGGATACAAATTATTCGATACAACATTTGTATTTAGAAAAAAACATTACCACTTATTACAAATCAATTATTTGAATTTTAACAACAAATTTTAATGGTTTTGAATTATATAAATACAATATTTCGTTTAGTTTCACTAGATACAATTGTATTGTATTGTAATCTTGTATTGTTTGTTGATAAGTTCAAATAATTGATATTTAATATTAATCCAAACTTATTACGAACTAAATTACCACTTATGTTATAAGATACGTCTGAAAATGTAAATTGACAAAATAGATATATTTACTTATAGGTTTATTTATATTTTTAACTAAGACGGCTGGGCGTAGAGGTAAGAGGTGGCATTATTATGGTTATGGCATAAATGTATGATGTTGGTTCCATTTTCTCTGTACCTATTACCCGCTATTTTGACTTCATTGACTAACAATTCATATCTGATTGATCAAGTATTAATTAGTAATTCTTAAATTAGTAAAAATAATTGTATCAGATACGAAGGTAAGAGGCTTACACGGAAGCAAAAAAGTTGTGAAGTCGTTGTTGTGAGTTTTGTTGCGATCGATATTATTTTAGTCAATGCTTATATTTTAAATTGTAAGATGCTGATTGTAAGTTTCTTCCATAATTTTTAATAGTCTGACATAAAAGCAAGGTAACACCTATATTATTCTGTAACCAATAAAATTAAATAGACATATTTTAAAAGAAGAAAGAAGAAAGAAGAAAGAAGAAGGTACAAGAAAATATTTGGAGGAAATCAATTTACCGAGGTTCTATATGTAAAGTTTTTCAAAAAGTTTGAAAACCTTTTAGTTCAATCCGCTTACCTGAAAATCATACCGAGTAATATTGAGTATTGTATTATGTTCCAATACATACTAGAAATATGGTACTATCTATTACACACAACCATTTGCCAAGCGTTTGCTGGCAAAGAAAAGAATTGCTAGAAGTCAGATATTGAATTGAATTGTGAACATAAACTACAGCAGGCACTCCTTTCGGTTGTGTTACCCACAGACATGTAACCAAAGAATGTAACCAAAGAATGATCTAAAATAAAGAAAATGCGTAACAATGATAATGGCAACAAAGTCTGTAGAGAGTAAGCCATTACCACTCAGTGAAAAGGAACACACTCATGTAGGAACTCATGATTTTATTGGTTACAGAATAATATGTGTGTTACCTTGCTTTGGTGTCAGAACCCATGTACCCACGTACACACTCATGGACTGACAGAGATTTTCCACTTGCGGTGTACGTGATACATGTAAATAATACAAAATATGTATTACTTGAAATTACAGATACAATATTACATTACAGTGGTAAAGTTTTAAATCAGTACGATATTTTATCTAAATTCTGTTCTGTATGTATATATGTATGTATGTATCCGCCTATCACTCAATGTTGATTGCAATGTAAGTGATAATAAGCTCGGTAAGAAAATCATCTCTGTTGTATTGATGCTGCTTTCCATAGAATATGATCGCCATATCTTAGAGTGCAATCTCTTCAAGATGACAATGAAGTGATCGTAAAGTGTCAAGTCCAATCACTTTCCTAGTGATTTGTTGAGGGAAAGCAAAAACACCACCGGTGAAGCAACCAGAAACATATTGTCATTATACATTTATGGCTTAGGACCAGTCATATGAAATCCTAAATAATTACCTGGTTTCGATGGCAATATTTTCAACCAACAGACTGTCGAATGAGAAGTTTCCTGATACTCTGTTCAACAATTATTTTATTATAGAAATATTAATCTAGCATGGGAGTTCTAGTACTTTGAGTGTAAAAAACCTCGGCATGCAGATTGTTTACATCTTACTTTATAACATTGCCTTTAAAATATTATTATATCGAAAGTATATAAAATATCCAAAGCGTTCTCTAGTTAATTTCCTATAGGTCAGCATAGTTCCAGGAAACATAGAATCAGCTCTTCAGTATTATTTAAACAACAATCATATTATCATGGGTAGCACTCAGATGTGTATTGGTTTGAATACTTTACAATAGAATGTTTAACAAAAAGCACCATTTTGTTACCAGATTTCTCTGTGTATCATCTCATGGCTTATCTAATGGTATACAGTATATTTTAATAGAATATTTCCAGACAATAGAGATTTCATTGGCATGATTATATTATAAGGGCTTTAGAGTGCCGCATCGGAAAGAATGGGTTAGGTTTAATCTCATAATTAATGCAAACATGACCCGTTTCAAAACCATAAAGCTCTGAATTTTATATAACGAAGGTACGTTAATTATAAAATGAGGTCGAACCCAAGTCATACAACAAAACACAAACAGAAATACAAAACATAAAACAAACGACAAGAAAAACATAACTATTTTTCGTGTGTAAATTAAGTAGTAGTTATGAAGTCTGAAAAAAATCGTAAAGGTTAATTTCAGCAGAGCTAAAGCTTTATATTTATATATTCGATATTTTAGTAAGTCAAAAACCTCGTGTTTTTGAAAATCGTGTCGAAACCTTTGAAACTGCTTTGGACTATTTACTGTAGTGATTTGGTCGCACCACTACAATATGTAGTCCACATAATATAGCACTGCAAACTTTTACCGTGAGCGTTGACATAGAATTTTAGACTTGATTAATATATCAAATATCATATTGTTGTGGCTATTTGGAGGTCGATCCGATGAAACATACCAAATTTGAAAACAATCGATTGTGCCATTAACGAATTATAGGGTAGTGAAGATCGTGTTTTGGACGGTTTTAATTCGCTTTCATCTTATGGAAAACTTCATACTGATGAAATTTATTCTACTGGTACTATTACTTACTGTTAGCAATGTAAATATTACATTGGTACCCATAAGCAATGGCAATAACCAATAAAAATTACACTTGATTTCAAATGCCTATAGCTCTTTAAAGCAAAATACGTAACAAAATACGTAAATAATTGTGGTCATGTTTTTTAAACCCCATAAAAGAAATAGAATAGATACAATTTTGCCAATTAAAATAATCCAATAGGTTAGGATCGTTTAAATTTTCACAAATAAATGTACCATACAAATGATCCTTAAGTGCACAAATCTTTTAACAGATTCCCAGAGACGAAAATAAGACGTATGTTTATTACTTCCTCAAAAGTATGTATGTGCATGGTGCTGACTCTTTTGGAGATACTAAATATTGTAGCAAAATTAAAATCAAAGTAATCTGATTGCAACGAAGTATCTTGGTTCAAGCGACACATTTTTTACTGAAATAAACTTTCTACATTTTGTCACGTAAAAAGTATAGAGATTGCGTTGCTCTTATGGGAATTTGCAATATGCTGTCGCATGATACATTACTTTCGGCAATTTTATCAACTCCCATGTAAACTTTCTACCTACAACTTCACGATGATTCGTAAAAGTCTAGCATCACGTGGGAAATACCTTGCATTTTAAAATAACTTTATAATACTTTCCGGTAACTGTTGTCCTATTTTTTCATGTATCATATTGTATCACCACTAGTTGAATTATGATTCTGTTGGGACTAAATACTAAGCAATAAAATAATAAATGCCAGGACTAAAGACAGTCTGGTTCATGGTGTTCCCCCCATGCCTCGCCCTGGGAATGTCTGCTACTCAAGATACACATAAGTCCATGATCTCATCGGCAAGCAGGATTACCTCCAGCTTTGCTCGCATCAGCCATGCTCCGCCATGAACCCCAACTCAGACGAGCACAAGTTCTCAGATTGCCCCAACTCTGTGACAAGGATTACGCCGGCCAATGAGTTTGATTCATTTAGAACACCATCAAACGTCGACTCTACGTGTATACAACACCAGGACATGAAGACTGAAGAGTGTAAACACTAAAGTGGTAACGTGTAGCTGTGTTTCAACCTGATTCCATGTGGACATTTTTCGTACACTCCAAGGAATGCAATGAGAACAGTGCGAATGTTAATGGGATACACAGTAAGCTATTAAAGTGTGTATACGAGGAGATCAAAAAATGAATAATTTGTCAAGTTCTACAATGAAATGATTAGCTCAGAATTACATTTGAAACGTGGAAACAGTTGAGCTCAATATCAGAATGATGACTCTGACAAGGGTTTAACGATGCAATGTTTCGGAACAGATGGCGAGGGTGATGGTGAGAAGAAGGTGATAAAAGTAACAACCTTAGAATGCGACTCGGTGTTTCTTCTATCACGTTCACGTGCCGTGTGGCGCTTTGTACCTTGTGAAATACAACGGAGATGGCCAAAATGGATCTTTTACGATTATCGCGGACAAATCTGGATTATTATGCCAGCACAGAGTTTGTTCCCATACAACTTTTATTCCACTAAGTATAAGACCAGTGAGTGATATTTCCTGGCACCATCGTAGATCTGAATCTAACTGAAACACCCAATACATTTGTTATTAGTATTAACTATGGAAAAGGATTGTCCGTCTTTGTATGAAAATAGAACTCATAGTAATTAGGTCTCATCGATTCTAATTAAAAGAATTACATTATGTAAATTCGGTAAATTTCAGTTTCAGCATATTTAGTTTGTATGTTTACCAAAAGGCGGCATTCAATGTTTAATCCTAGGATAACATTGATGTTCCATGCAAGTTTCTTGCATTAATGCGGAAATCACAATGATGAGAGTAGACGACGATCAATATACGGATTGTGAGAGAAGAATATCATATAGAAATAGTGTTATAAATAACATAATACATTAATAACGTTAATAATTAATAATACTCTCAAACTACAAGAACAAAACAGTAGTTACTAACGCCAGTGGCATATTTTTTCTTTTGGATTGATTGAGCATATTTGATTGATATTTGGTTCTTGTACGTTATAGGTATTTAGAATAAATACATGCGCTACATGCAATAGACTGGAGTGCACTTCCCTCAGCGCACAAGTTTCTATTGCACATCGTACTTGAAGCGTGAGAAGCTCGGCTCCAGCACATCAGGAAAGTGATAGACCTGCAGTAGACCCACTCGAACTATGTCTACATTCGAAATAAAATTGGCAATCGATCTACCATATTCATGAAATGTTTTAGCTAAATCAACTAATTTCAGTAAAAAGTAATTGAGCACTTGTGCAAATTATGTTGGAAGGAAACGAATCACGAAGTGTATTTTAAATATCATCTCATCTGCACAAACTGAGAGTGGTTTCTAACTGGATATGAATCATTGTTTATTCGGATGAAAGAAAACCGAACACCATAAAGTAATGGAGACACATTTACTAGCGATCGGTATTAGTCGATATTTCCGGAACACAATATGTTTCTTTTCATTACGAGACCTTTGATATTGGTGATAACCTCTTTATAATTTAAAAGGCAAAACATATTATTCAACTCATTTTGCGCAATTTCAGTTGAGCACAACTTAAGAAGCTTAAGTTTTACGTAATGTAGCTAAGCCCATGTGAAGATGAGATAAATGATATACGTGATTTCAAATGCCGAGTTAATATTGAAAATTTAATGGAAGCTTCCGTACGACTTATATCTCCCCTGTTACATTGCTTTCCTCTTGGCAGTAATGTGTTGTAGGTTGTGGTAACATATATGCTCCTGACAAACAACAGTGCTCTTTTTCACAATGTAATTAGAATACAACATAAATTACACTCATTATTTTCAAGCATGTAGGAATTCTAGATAATTCTAGAGATCATGTGCTTTAAAGTTAGCTTGTCAGTAAAACCTCCAACCACAATCAATCAATCCTATCGCATGTCTCAATAATCCTTTCTTCATCTAGTTGTGAATCCTCACAAGGAAGTAATCTTATATCATGAATTCGTCTTCCAAATAATGTCGACGCCGTATCTTCTGAATCGGATTTCATCAGAATATGTGTTCCCTCTCTCACGACGAGTGTTCTGCGACAATCGCCTCGATTATTCCCGACGGCGCGGCGTGTGAAATGCTCTTGGATCGGAAAGAGACGCTGATGGATCTCGAAGCAACCTCGGATTTACCGTCTTCGTACCTGATAAGACTTCCAGTGGCGTCTAGTACAGTGGCGTCAGACAGAAATCTACTTCGTTGCCTAGAAAATTCAACACGCTTCATATAGGACGAAGAAAAAACGTTTCAATTTTGTATAAGAGAATTGAATTAACCAATTAGTTAGAAGAATTAACATTTTTAGGTAGGTACCTGATAAATAACGATTGGAACATTTTGTGTCAGCTTTTCAGCTGTGTTAATGATATTCCGATCTTTGGTATACATGTTTGTAAGAATTTTAAGTTCAAGAACTTGAACTTAGAATTTGAGCACGAAGTCATTTAATTCGCGATATAGCTGTTGAAGTAGGTAATTATCTCTCTGCGACTGATGTAACTATTAGAGAAAATTAGGTGTTCAGAATAATAAGCTGATTAAAAGACTGTGAAGAAAGAAACTCTTTTAAACCATTGTTACTAGTATTGTTAGAAATTATTAAGTGTAAAATGAACTATTCTTTTCAGCTGTATTTATACTGTTTCGGTTATTATTTCATAGAAAAGCTAATACACTTTTCCGAGTACCTAATCTATTTATTGTTGCCATGGAGCACTATTTTCCCTGTTATATTCGCATAATAATAGTGTATTCAAACGTTTAAACTCTTTAATATGCAGATTTTACGTTTTAACTTGAACAAATATCAGTATTTCCTCATTCCGACATTTAGTGTATGTACAGAGTAACATGACAGGTGTCCACAAATCTAGTGCCTGTCCTGCTATCTGCGCTGTAGAGACCATGTGGCATGGTTTATGGTCAGTTACGCCACTGCCACCAAATGTAGAACGTCGGAACTGCAATGCGATGATTCTTACAGACGCTAGTGTACTACCATAAAACCATACCACTGTCCGACTCCCTTTAGAGATCGATTCTGACATCCACAATTCCGTCTAATAAATTCTCATGCTCTGTATTGTCAGGCTCCAGAGACTATACGGTAAACTATATGTGTTCCTAGATAATATTGCAGATAAGTTAGCTGGACTACTTAGAAACGACTGTATTCTTTTATAAATCATATTTTTATTTTTCAACGGATTGTACTATATTAATCATTCAAATAATTTGAAACCAAACACACTTAACACACTTAACCAGGGGCGGATCCAAGGAGGGGCGGAAGGGGCGATCGCCCCCCCCCCCCCCCCATGATTCCTCCTCCACCTTCTATTAAGATCAGCAGGTTGATTTTTCACTTCGTCAAATTTACAAAAATATCGTAATCATGGCTTGTTTTTTGGCAAAGTTTAATCTTTGCTATAAAAGTGCCTTAAAACTAAATGTTTTTTCAATATTTCGAAAAAAAATTGCCTTCGGCGATAAGCCTTTGGCGGATGAAAGCATGGGCTTCCACAGTGGTGACTGGGGGACGGGGGGTGGGGGGAGCAAGGATGTCAGGATAGCATACAAATTTGGTGGTGTTATTTACGTATAATTTCATTTTCTTAACAAAAAACTCAGAAAATTAATTTCGAAGTGTCAACAAACCAAAAAATACCCTGCGGGGTAAGGTGGGGGCACTACCCCAAAGTGTCCAAGCTTAAAAAATAATGAATTGTTCAACAAAATACACCTCATAACGTCTCAAAATTTGATTCAAAGTGTCCAAAAACCAAAAAACGCCCTGCGGGGCAGGGTGGGGGGCTCGCCCCCCACACCCCCCTTAGCCCGTGAGACAATTGTTTTCCTTGAATTACCTCCACCCCCTGGCAAAAATTCTGCGGACGCCCGTGGCTGGGGATACCACTAGACCCCCTTCATATTTTCCAAAATCGCCCCCTCCATGACAAGAGGCTAGATCCGCCTCTGCACTTAACATACTAAACGTACTGAACATTTACATTGTAATATAATGCTAGAGATCCAGAAATGTCCACGGTCTATTTCTTGGGAGGGCATTGCACTTTTGTGTCTGCATTTTGTCGCAACTTTAAAAAGAAAAGAAAGTAATGCGTTTATATGTATGACATTTGTATTCCCAAATGATTATATCGTTCATATTTATATATTATGCTATATATAGCATGCTATATAGCATGCTCATTTTTACTAAATTATTTAAACGGTTGCTTTAAAATTTGTTATATCCTTGTGTTACATTGAAATAAATTTCATAACCAGTTTTGTTAGAAATATAATTAAGACTACAACTTTGAGAGATTTTTGAAATATCCTTAAGGGGGTTCCAGGGTTACGGCATAGGAATGAGAATTTGCTCTAATTCACACCAAAGATTAATGAAACCATATTACATACAACTAGCAATAAATATTTGCCCCATACGGTATGAAATAATTAGATATTCTTGATTGAAGATCATCTTTTCCCCCATAAGATAACACAGAGAGACATGAAATCGTCCCGGAAAATTGGTCTTAAATTGCTCCTAAAACCGCAAGAGGAATGACAAAATATTGAAAATAGTCTCAAATTAAAGATAATAATTTTTAGAATAAGACTGCCGTTTAAAAATATAGGGTCACGGGCCAAATAAGAAAGAAAATGTGTACAATGTGTGAAATTTACCATAAATCTGGCAACATTGCACTACAAATATGAATTATTTTGGGATAGTTTAATTGGAACTTCAATTAAAAACATATAATTGGAGCACACGGTAAGATATAATTGCTTTATGCTGTTGTTTGAGGTATTATTTCATCAGAGATTTGTATGAATTACGGCGATTTCTAAGCACCATGGCTGGAGCAGTGGGACCACTTTAATTGGGTAGGTCTAAGCTGCGTATAGATGTATCAAAATTATAAACGTGAACAATTAAAAGGTAATGTAAAATGTTTTGAAAATTCCCAAATTGAGAACTCGGCTATAATCGGGCTGTATGAATTTTATACTTGAAAAAGCTTTAGTAGCTATTACGGTAATTATGTTGATAATAAAAAATGACTCACAATTGTTGTGTTCGAGTACCTATCTTATTATTAACAAACATGAAGTGTATACTTATTTAGATAATCAATAAATATGTTATGATTCTACTTCTCTCTTCAACAAACATTTAATGGTAATGTCAAAGTTTGGTAAATGCAGTTCTGGCTTTGTCGAATCTATTATGAAGAAGCTATTGTAAATTCAACTCGTTAACGTAATACACATTAAATTGTGATAAAGAAATAAAACACATCAGAAGAGAATAAATTTTCACATTTTCACAAATAAAACGTTCACTTCTCTAAAAAGCACTTGGTCATAAGTCGCTGTCCAAGAATCCAAATCTCCAAACAAAGATATCTAAATTGAAAAATGAATATTTTCTCGAAGAAACAATATTTTATTTTATTTTCTTGATCATTCATGACTTAACTCCTGCACAGAAAGTAACACAAATTTACTGAAAGGAATTATCTTCTTGCATATATATAATAATTCTGGTTTTCACAATGTTTGCGTTTCAATCAACGTATTAATGGTTTTTCGATAAAAACGTGGCTGGAGAAACGCCAAGACTTACAACTTACATTTGTTTTTTAATAATATATTCCATTAATATATCTATTGATATTGCCAACAACATCTGAATTGCTAAAACCAAGAATTAATTTCAGAATATGATTAAATGTGCATAATAAATATAATATTTACTACGTTTTCCAAGCATTAATAGGGACCAGAAAATGCAATTAATTATTTTGAAACCAATTCTCAGTAGCCAGCCTTAGTTTATCAAGTTACCGTATAATAAAAACAATAAACACACTCATACCAATGCTCAAACATTAACAAAATCAGAGATTTAATCATACCTACCTAAATTTTATAAAGAAATGAATTTACAAAACAATTGAACATGAACAATAAATATAAGTAATAGAATATACAATTCAGCTTGGCTTGAGCTAGAGGTATCAGGTTCTATTGAAGTAATAAATAAAACATATTCTTCTTCTAAGAATCAAAGACATGCAGCACGTTACATCAGATTACTCGCGACGATGTTCAGAGACTTTTAGTTGACATCGTAATTCAATACTCGAAATCAATTTCCGTATGAACAATGGCGTCGTTTCTTTGTTTCTCGTTAAACCTCTTAGATGTTGTATACTAGGAAAACGCTCTGAGTAACGCGTTGATGAGCGAGCACGGATACGCGCAACACCTCGAACCGAAATCTTGTATGAAAATCTTCAAAAATTCCAAAAATATTGGTCCCAATAACCATACAAAGTTTTAAGTCTATCGATTGAACCTTTATGATTGAATGGTTCCTTGTTAATTTTCAAAAATCACAGGATCTTGTTCCAAAAATATACCTGGGACCACTCATATGATATAAGTGTGTGTACACAATATCATATCAATCTGTTGATATAAGTGTCATTATTATGCGTTTGAAAGTTTCTGCTCTAACTACCTTGGAACATTGGAACTGAGGCGTCAATGTTGCCGTGATCCATAGCAACAGGCAAAATGTCGGTAAAATGTCAATAACTTTTGGATTTAAACACTGAAAATTGTCAAAATCACAGATAATGTTGGTGCCAATGACCATGCAAAGTTTTAAGTTGATCGGTCAAACGGTTCTAGTTTAAATTTCAAAAATCACAGTAAAGATGGTTTTAAATTTTAACCAATGGGAAGATTTGGCTGAAACTTTGTATGATTGGATAAAATGTTAGTGGTAATGACTTGTCAAAATTTTAAATTGATCAAACTAACCAATCGAAAGATAATTTTTTTTTAAATTTGAACCAATCAGGGGATTTAAAAAAAATTAGGGTCTGCAACGCCCGGAAATGGTCAGTACATGTGTGCAAAATTTCAGCTTGATCAAAGAAAAACTGTGACTTGTATATCGTCAGTAACAGAAAAAAAACACACACACACACACGAAAAAACAGAGGTCCGTGCCAAAAGAGCCAAAAGGAGACGCTCGCTTTGCTCGCTCAACAATATTATCATGTGAGAATTGAAAGGATAATTATAGATGAGTCTAAGTAAGACGGAGGAGACAGAAGAGTGGAAGTTTATATTTACTCGAACTGTGAAAATATGACACGCCAATGAGTAAACCCGTTTCCAGTATGATCCCATGTATACGTGAACGTGCTACTTAGCGTTGCGTCTACCAGGGTGTGGTTAAACAGGGTTAAATCGTGTGTCACATGTTTGCATATCCGTCGCCGCTATGTCACATGCCCCTCGTTAATTGACTAATTGCCCTGGTTAGGCATGGTGATGGGATGAGGGTGGCACCAGAGAGTGTGTGAGAGTGAGACAATACCAATACACCCCATTAGACAATAATGTAAATATTTAACATTCATTATCGTTGTAGAGTTGTGACAGCGAGCGTTGTGTACTGCCGACAATTGTTGATAATTGTGGCGAAACAGACAGTTTCTGGCGCAGAGGAACAGCCAGTGATATTGGTATAATAGAGAGCATTCCAGTCACTGGATCGAGTGTAACCTAGTTCAGCAGATCGTGTATCTTTCGTTTATAGTCGATCAACAACACGTATGGAGATAGCATTGTCAGTCGATTCGACTCTTTGAGTTGTCGATCGACTGGCGACAGTATTTATGTTGTACAAAAACAAAAACTTGTAAAAAAAACTGCCAAGCACCTTCCCACTTAAAACAATTGAGATCTAAAAGAAGGGCCAAGCAATAATATATTGTTTAAACATTTTCGCACTTAAAATTCGTGAAATCATTTCGCCCAGTTACTGCCGCCAAGCACAACACTAAAAACCTAATGTTGTGTCCAAATTTGAAGAATACAATCTAAGTGAACCATCATTGTAAACTTTAACAAAATTATAAAAATTAAAAACGACTTCAAAATAAATTTAAAATTGAAATTAAAAAAAATAAAAATAAAGCTAGGCGCATTGTGTCAAGAAGAAGGCAACATAAGAAAGAAGATGACGATAAAGGAGCCGAAGAAAGACAGAAAGTAGGAAGAAGGTAGAAGAAGTCTACATGGTCGACGTCAACTACATGGAAGTTGACGACCAAGGAGACAACGAAGAAAGAAGATGACGATAAAGGAGCAAAGAAAGAAAGAAAGAAAGAAAGAAAGAAAGAAAGAAAGAAAGAAAGAAAGAAAGAAAGAAAGAAAGAAGGAAAGAAAGAAAGAATGAATTAGATGATTATGGGGAAGAAGGAAGAAGTCAACGTGGTCGGTGCAAATTCAATGCGCCAAGCTTTATTTTTATTTTTTTTAATTTCAATTTTAAATTTATTTTGAAGTCGTTTTTAATTTTTATAATTTTGTTAAAGTTTACAATGATGGTTCACTTAGATTGTATTCTTCAAATTTGGACACAACATTAGGTTTTTAGTGTTGTGCTTGGCGGCAGTAACTGGGCGAAATGATTTCACGAATTTTAAGTGCGAAAATGTTTAAACAATATATTATTGCTTGGCCCTTCTTTTAGATCTCAATTGTTTTAAGTGGGAAGGTGCTTGGCAGTTTTTTTTACAAGTTTTTGTTTTTGTACAACATGTCATATGGGGTATAAGTTTATAGCAGCTTTCACTGATCATTAAGTGTTACCTATCATTACAGTTAACGCCAACAACGTCACTTCTTGTCTAAAGTTTTCTGTTTTTATTTCAATAGTTCCGAAGTTAGTATAACGAAAGGGTCCATTTCTTTTGGTTGAATTTGAGTTATATCAAATTATAATTTGTTAAAAGTTCACAGCTTTGAGTCATGTGAATAACGTAAATTGTAGGTGTATTGTTCCGGTGTAAACCGGAATTTGTGCGTTCATCTCGTAAAACGCGTATTTGTCGCCACTAGGTAAACTGAAAGGTACACGAAAGATGATTGCAAATGCGTTTCCTCATTTTTAAATTCTCCCATGTTCACTCTTTTATGTCAAAGTTCCGAAGTATAAACTCAATTGGTAAAGCGTGCAGGCTTACAGATGTTTACAACACATTTTAAATAAAATCCGGATGGTTTTTGGAAGGCAATGTAACTTAAAAGGAACTTAGTTAAGATTAACTAGCTGAGCCACCTGGTGTTTATAGTGCTGGTGGGAAGGAGTATGACGGGTGATGAAATTTACGCTACCCGCCTTACTCGCCTATGTACACGGATAGCATGGGCCGGCCTATACCTGGCATCTCCACCTCTCTGCCTCTCCCTGTCAGGTCAACTTAATGTTTACATTTGTTTGTTCATGGCAAATACGATCGATGTCCATTTAGTATTGTTGTCTTCTTCTATAGGCACTTGTAAACAGTTATCGAGCTTGCATTTTAATTAGTCCACTGATCTTATTTAGTGATTATTATATTGTTTTGTGATGTTGCTGTGGAAGATAATATTTTCATATTTTCAAACCAGGAAACAACTTCGTGCTATTGCCTAGATACTTAAAGAATATTATTGTATTGCCGATGTAAACAAGCCAGACCACTTTCGTATATAACGTTCGCATCAAAACCAATGTTTATTTTATTAGTGTCAGATTAGGAGGAACATCAGTTTCAGTTTCATTTATTTCCATTAAACAATGTCACTTGATGAGACTTTGACTCACAGTTTGGAAATAAATCATGACAATTTAAAAGCGTTTTATTATTCTAACTTTTTAACGTAAGCATTGTTGGATGATGAAATGAAATTTAAATCTCTCATACCCACAGATTTCCATTAATTATCAAGGACCATTTAGTGTAGTTTCTTGTTTATTGTAACCGAGCTTCTAAGATTGACAGATTACAACATCTGAAATAATGAAATAATTTTTACTAAGTTGTAAACACCTAATAAACCTAGTAATGGAGCCATTTTGTGTGGTTTCTTGTTTCGTATCTGAACCATCAAGATCGACAAATTTGCATAATTAAAATAATTAAATTTATTTTAGAAACTTAAAGTTGTGATCACGTAATGGATGCACGTAATGGAGCCTTTTTGTGTGGTTTCTTGTTTCGTGTTGTTCTTGTTTCTTGTTGAGCCACCAATATTGACAAATTAACTCTATTTTAAATAATATATAAGTGTGACAAATGAAAAGTTGTAAACACGTAATACACTGAATATTAGTAATGGAGCCTTTACTGAATTTTACTATTTACTAAATTACCTGAATTTTACATAATTAAATAATTCGGATAAATTAAAAGCTGTGACAACCTTATGCACCCAGTAATGGAGCCTTTTTTGTGTGGTTTCTAGTTTAGTAACTGAGCCACCAAGATTCTGTTGATTAGCATGACCACGAATTGTTTTATTGCACAACTTTACGTACAACGTGTACATTGACAATCATTATTAGAGTCCAATGAGTATAATATTAAAAAGAGTTGCTATGTAATCGTTGAATGTATTCGGATTAACATTTTGAATATATACACAAGAAGGTTAAACATTTTTTAAGTAAAGAAAAAGATAAAAAAATAAAACATTTGTTACGGGGATCGAACCCGGCAACGCCGTGATCGAAGTCACTTGCCTCATGTGACCGAGCCAATTCGCCACACTGAAATTAAACCTGTGTAGTATATCAAAGAAGAAAGGTAGAGCGTAAAACGACGTGCGCAATTCCTGTTTCCCTGATATCTTCACTGTTCACGATGGCAACCGGCGTGCCGCGATGGCGATGTTTCTGTCTATTGATGATCTTCACAGCATCCATTGGTAGTCTCATTTATTAAAAATGTACCAGAGCACCAGAGCATTAGTCTCTTAGAGTATTAGGAGCATAGAGCACCTAATATACCTAGTAATGGAGCCTTTTTGTGTGGTTTATTGTTTCGTAACTGAGCCATCAAGATTGACAAATTAGCATTATTAAAATAATTAAATTAATTTTAGAACCTAATGCACGTAATGGATGCACGTAATGGAGCCTTTTTGTGTGGTTTCTTGTTTCGTGTTGTTCTTGTTTCTTGTTGAGCCACCAATATTGACAAATTAACTCTATTTAAAATAATTAAATAAGTGTGACAAATGAAAAGTTGTAAACACCTAATACTCTGAATATTAGTTATGGAGCCTTCACTGAATTTTACTATTTACTTAATTAACTGAATTTTACATAATTAAATAATTCGGATAAATTAAAAGCTGTGACAACCTTATGCACCCAGTAATGGAACCTTTTTTGTGTGGTTTCTAGTTTAGTAACTGAGCCACCAAGATTCTGTTGATTAGCATGACCACGAATTGTTTTATTGCACAACTTTACGTACAACGTGTACATTGACAATCATTACTAGAGTCCAATGAGTATAATATTAAAAAGAGTAGCTATGTAATCGTTGAATGTATTCGGATTAACATTTTGAATATATACACAAGAAGGTTAAACATTTTTTAAGTAAATAAAAAGATAAAAAATAAAACGTTTGTTACGGGGATCGAACCCGGCAACGCCGTGATCGAAGTCACTTGCCTCATGTGACCGAGCCAATTCGCCACACTGAAATATAAACCTGTGTAGTATATCAAAGAAGAAAGGTGGAGCGTAAAACGACGTGCGCAATTCCTGATTGCCTGATATCTTCAGTGTTCACGATGGCAACTGGCGTGCCGCGATTGCGATGTTTCGGTCTATTGATGATCTTCACAGCATCCCTGGACCTCTCATTTAAATATATATCCATGAAGGTATCATCGCTTATACAAATTAAAAAATAATATATGAAAAAAAAAGTTTTCCGGGATCGGGAATCGAACGTGTTATGCAGATGTCGAAGCCAGCTGCCTTCCTAACATGAGCTATCAGTCCGATGGGAATTAGAGCCGCTGTTTAGTGTATCAAAGAAGAAGGGCGGAACGTAAATATTGATAATTTTCCCACTTCCGGTTTAAATTTATTGATTTTTCTTGAAGTGGAGTGTCTAGCAATACATTGTCTTTATTGTTGCCAAATTTCAAAACTCTCGATGGACCCGTTTGACTTTTAAAATATTTAAAATTTAAAATTGTAATAACTTCACTTCCGGTCAAAATGTTTCAGATTTTCTTTCAAAGGGCACTGCTATAAATATGACTCTATGTCTCTGCCAAATTTCAACTCTCTAGGACAAACCGTTCAACCTGTGGAGAGGGGCAAACAAATTGACCGTGCCTAACTAACTAACTAACATGAAAGTCAATCCTTGCATGTTTGAGGCCCAAAATTCACCCCGAAGGGATGATCGCAGCACTTTGATATTTGGTTAGGTGTTGTCAGGTGGCTAAATATACCCGATAACCATGGTTTTCAACTTTCATTTCTAAATGCTTGCATGCGTACTGACACCCCGAAATCGGGCCCGAAGCGCTTGCAGTATACAGTAGTGGTAGTAAGCTCGCCGCGTTTTAAAAGTAGACCTCGTATTGACACGGTGCTTGGCAGCGTCGAGCTAACGCCCGACTAGATACGATCTAGGTGCAAGCAGAAGTAAGTTAGGACTTCGTATCTAGAACTCTAGAACAGAGGATATGTGTCTTGTAGGGTTATGATCTTGAGGTAAATGCTGACATAACAAATACATATTATATTAAGGCGTGCACACATACATTTTTACATTTTTAATAGGGTTTTCGGCTTGACCTAACAACTAGTTTGAGAATCTTAACAAGTTATCGTAACGTATGCATTCTTATTTTAGTATTTGATCAATTTCATACTGAATTTGTCTACTGCCTCTTGGTTAAATTGGTTAAAAGTGTTCTCTCCAAAAGCATGCAGCAAAGTTATTTAATCAACTACAAAATCGATGGTAGGAATAACGAAATTAATTTCAATCTATTATCTCCCAAATAAGACCAAGATTGTGATATTCATCATGGAAATGTGTGGTTGTAAAGTCTAAAGAGGGTGGTTGATGGGTTAGAGTTGTAGGGAGGTGGAGAAGGAGGAGGGGGACTTTATGATGGAAGATATTAGAACATAATTGTGGTCCAACAGCGATTGCAACTAGACACATTAATCTCTAAAGGATGAAGTACGCAAAACCCATATTAATTAGATAGAAATCCTCTTCTCCCTCCCCCCCACCCTCCCCGACCAACCACGGACACCTATGGGGTTTAAACGAAGGTGTTAGTTGCCCCTCCTCAGTACTCGAATTAGCGTCTACTGAATTAGTTCGTATTACGCTTAAAATTAAATGGTATTGTATTAGTCCAGTTATGAATTGGAATATCGAACCAAGATTTAGCTCATCCAACGCAAAAGCTTATGGATTATTTAACTTATTCTGTTCTAACAAAAACATTAATTTTTAACATGAATAGTCTAAGATGGAACGGAAAAGATAATCAGTCTACGGGATTATCTTTTTGTTTCGAATTGAGCTCCGAGAAATATTCTGCAAACCACGATAAAAAAATGCGCTGCAAACTTCTAAACTTTCAAACCAAAGTAACAATCAAAAAGTGTGAATTTCTTCGAATTGTTTGTTGGCAAGAAGATCTCTTGAGGCACTGTCCCAACAAAATTCAGTCATTCTAAATTCAGTCCTAGCTATGGAAATATTAAATTTGAATCAATTGTTAAATTATTGTAGTCTATAACAATCAATGGCATAAAACCTCACGTTTCTTTTTTACTTAAAACAAAGATATTTTCTATCCATTTAATTATGCTTTCCATTACACCACAATTTTATCCCCAACAACGATGCGATTAAGCTTGTGTATCGTAGAAGTATAAGAGCTTTTAGTTAGTGGCGGTCTGCCCCAAAATGCTGGGGTGAGATCATATCTCGGGCATTTTGGTGTAAGGGCCATTATTTCAAATTTCACATGCCTTTCATATAAATAAGCATTTTCACTCGTTTAATGTGCATTTTTCTTTCTCTTCCCTGTGTTACAGACCCTTTCGCGTGTTGATAAGGGTCCATTCGCCCAGCCGCATCCCGGGCCCTTTCTGCCCTGCTTCAAGTGTAATCCGTGCGTCCGACAATTGAGTCAAGGTGGGGCCAAGGCGACGCTTTTCATTTACCGCGACGCCTAATTATTATACTGTAGTGTCAGCTGTTAATGGTAGTCGGTATAGTCAGGTCTGCTCTGATAATATTGTGGTGGTGTGAAAAGCGGTTACACTCTGCGGCTGTTCATGTATACAGCCAAACCATTCAACAACGCATCCACTAATGGAATTTTAGTAAACTCTGTAAGGCGGCAAGTATAATGAAAATGATATTAATGAATGGCTTGATGAACAAGTATTATGGTTTAAGCTTAGATTGGGGTTTAATTAGTGGTTTCAAATCAAGTAAGCACATGTGTGTATATTTTCACTTGCTTTTCACTTCGCTGCTTTTTCCTGATTAAATTACAATCGTCTATAATAAAGCATAAATTTTTTGTTTCAATAATATAATGTATAACTTTTTATGAGGTTAGTGTACGAATCACCAGCTTGCAATTTCTAGTCTTTCAGTGATTATGAGATGATGATGATAATGAAACTAGGATACAATGATCTATTTAGTAGAAACTTTCACAGCACGACTGATAACTCACTGAGGGAGACGGCGATAAACCTCAGACATGACTGCGAAAACTTTCTGATGGGCAGTTTTTTACGGTTTATTGGATAATGACTAACATTATTCAATTGTAATATCTACGTTAATATATTTTTCAGTAAAGAAAAGATATACCGCCTAAGCCAACTCCCTCAGAGAGGTAGAAATAAAACAGTGATGAAAATTTAATTACATCCACAAAATTGTTTACGATATTTTATGTGGAGGGAAACGAATATTGTAAGAATCTTGTACAAATGGCTAGAGAAAACGCCAAACGACGGAATAAAAAGTTTAATTTATCTAAATTTATTTTGTCCCTAAAATTGTATAATCATATCCAATGGTCCAATAGAGAGTTGTTGATAAACATCAAATAATTAACTGATTTATGTCTGCTTTTGTATGTATTATATAAATATTACAAGTGTATTACAAATGTACGTATTTCCTGCATGCTTTTATAAACTTGGGTATACATTCTAACTGTATTGTAATTGTCTTATTTTAATATGAATACTGTATGTACTCCCAAACCAACCTTACTTATGAGGGGTGTTGATTATTTAATTTATTGTGAATGCCTATATAATCAAATAAATAAATATATAAAAAAATAACGAGTATTCAAAGAAAAATATTCTGCTTCAAAGATTTTTGTATTTGTCAAAACTTTCTGACAATAGTTGCTTAAATATATTTTTATTTGTTTTATTCCCCAGTTGCACCCCATAATATCCCAAAGGTCAAGCAGGGTAAATATTATATTCTTTCGAACTAATAGAAATGGCAAATGACGCCATCGCTTCGAGTTCGTCCTGTAAACGTCTCGAACACGGCACCTCCACAGCACACGGCACCTCCACAGCACTATCCCCGCGATCTCGTCTGCGGCTCATACATCATTCTACTACATAATTAACACGCGGGCGATAAGAATCATCTCTCGCCACGATCAAATGTCACGCAACAAACAAAAAAATACTCAGAATTTCAACTGGCGCAATATTTCCACTTGTATAGTTCAACTGGCGTAATATTACCACTTGTCTAGTTTTGTTCGCAAGTTCGCACGTCACCTCTCGACGTGAGTCCAGTTTAATTTATAGTACTTAGGGGATTGGACATCACGTGACTGATGTTAGCCCGTTTCCTGGCCTTCCAATGTTGACACATTTTAAGACATGAACAAAACACGGCGCCTATGTTTCGCTTCTGACCAAATGGCAAGAGATCACCTTTAAGAAGACACATTTATTTTTAAATCATTGTTACCAAACGTTTTCTGATCACTGATCAGTCTTACTATTCCTAAAAAATTTTATTGTATATTTAAATGTAATTTTAGTGCTTTTAGTTACATTTTAACAACCTGTTATATGATGTATGGATAAAATACATTAAAATATGATAATCAGATCACCGTTTACATTTACAATAATTGAAAGGAAATTGTTTTAGGTCCGGTCTTTCAATAGTCTAAACCAGTAGTTAAGTTTTAATCGATCATTCGAGGATTGTCATTGGTTGTTGCCATGGCAATAGTCCTAATTGACTGTTTAAAAGTTAGCAAGGCATTGAAAGACCGGCCCTAAATGAACGGTTAAAAGTAACTATTAGTTTACACAATGTTACGGCACTTTCTGTCAATTACCTTGAAATCGCATGTTACTTGACAACTAAAACTATTTTTACTTTGATTTATTCGCGCTTAATGTTCCTAATTCTCTATTGCCTCCACAATAAGCTATCCGCTGGCATTATCAGTCTCCCATCCATATTAATTACTTCCAATCATAATCAGCATCCGTCATGATACAGAAATAACGGTGCGTTCTCACCTACACCCATTTGTCATCGTTGCTGTTCATTTCACACGGTTACGTAATTGTGTTTTAGGTACTGTTGTGAGGACCATTGCCATCCATTTGCAGGTTCAGAGTTGAGAGGTAATGCCTCTGGATAGATAAGTGATAAATGTTATCATGGATAGAGCCAGTACTATGTTTCTCAGTTGTCTTAGGTTCTATTTCCAAGTCAATACGGACCTTAAATTAATATAAAAACATCAATAACATCAACTGGATTTAATCAAGGGCTTGTTATTCAGCAGAGAACATTTGTTATGAAAGATCCTTGATACTTCAATATCTCACGTTTCAGTTCTAGATCGCAACTTGATGCAAATAAGAAACTGTACACACCATTAGCCTAAACGACACTTTTCCATTAAATAAAACTAAGAAGAATTCGATCCTACTCCGGGTTTCCAACTTTTCATCATCAAGCTTTCTTCCCCTTAAAGCTCTCGCTTCAACTTTCCGTCAAATATGCAGTGATTTTAGCTGCGGCGATTCGTTCAACAGTATATAATATTTTTCGTGACAGAATATGGATCGATGATTGACATATCGCTTTATCAAACGTCAAAGTTTTGAATAAATATTCATCAGCGGAAGCCGCAGAAGAAAAAATAACCACATACGTAACCGAAATGCATTGCCGATAAAACTGATATAATATGTTATAACACTTTCCCAGTGATTTTTTGTTAACTGATTCATTGAAGTTACAATCAGCATCATTTAATTTTAGGAAGTCACAATTATGCTTTTTCATCTTCTTGTAGAGATGGTATAGAATCAGGCCCACGAAAATACTTAAAATAATTAAAATGCAAATCTTATAATTATGGGTGTAGGAATTTCCATAATAATTAAAAGGAATTCGTTGGTCTTGATGAGAATCGTGTTGGCTTCCCCTTATCTTGGGCTTACCACTCGGCCGCTTATTAGATGCTTTGCCCTCCAAACACATAAGAATAATAGTTACTTACTAGTTGAGAGTAATTGCAGAGCATCGATATCTTAACTCATCCTCAAACATCAGTACAAGTTGTGAAGTTGCGATGTTAAGTTCCACAGGATCCCGATGACAACACTGGGATCGTGTCAATAGTCGATCGACAACCCTTATGGGAGAATAACATTGACACGTCATAGTCAATCGATTTCAATGTCGAGTCAATGCCAATCTCTCATTAGAGTTGTCGATCGAATGTCTACATCAGTTATAAATACCACAAGTTTTAGGATTGCGGTGCTGCTGGATGAATTCGCAGTAACAATGCCGAAGCCATACAAGAGATCTCTTCAACCGATTGCACAATGGGACTTGATCTGGATTGTGCCAAATCAGGCCCCAGAGTGTTTTACTTGTTGGTACGTGACAAAGTTCGAGTGGCATTGAACACATTTTTTTTTAAAATAAATGTACAATTCTCTTGTGCAATTAAAAACTCGAGAAATAATAATAATAATAAACACTGTTTTACCATTATGAAGTCTCGCTCGCTTTAAATATTGACAGCGTTATGCTGGAAACTCTGGGTTTGACGACAATGTGGAAAATGATTTAGGCAGCATGTAATCAGCAGCTGGTCTCAACATGATTACACATTGTGTTTATAACGAGTATACTGGACTATGAAGTAAGCTGTCCCTTGAACCATTCCTGTGCTTTCGATAATAATGACATTCAGATTTGGATTAAAGATGCCTTGATGGCTATCTATCACACATGAATAACTTTTTGTTCATGGTGATCAGAAACAATTGTCGATATTTTATGTTTATATAATCATTCGACTTTTAAGTTGCGTCACTCTACCCAACCGTCCTTTCTGAACAGTGAGATGCTCGTGTAGTCTGAAGTCGAGTTTGGACACAGAACGTGTGGACGTTCTGTTGAACTGTTTCGGTCAGCGAAGACAACAAATTAGGTGACATAGCTCATTGCATGCGATTATAGCCATGTATAACAATGGTGAAGTGATTATGTACCAAGGATTAGTAACTGATATACTCCTGAACTGCTGGTTTAATAATTATGTCCGAGTTCTCCCAAATCGACTCATTAACTGATATCCTTCTCGGAGCATGATCGGTAGATTGTCAATGTGAGAGTCAACGTCAAACTTATATTATTCTTCTCAGTTTATTAGTTTTGATTTAATCTAAGGAAATAAATTCATTTTAGACTTTCATAAATTTAAGATTTTCCTGAGCATTCTCATGCAATAAATTAAAGTAGTCCCACTGCTCCAGCCAAGGTGCTTAGAATTCGCCGTAATTCATACAAATCTCTGATGAAATAATACTTCAAACAAGAGCATAACACAATTATATCTTACCTTACGCTCCAATTATATGTTTTTAATTGAAGTTCCAATTAAACTATCCCAAAATAATTCATATTTGTAGTGCAATGTTGCCAGATTTATGGTAAATTTCACACATTGTACACATTTTCTTTCTTATTTGGCCCGTGACCCCATATTTTCAAACGGCAGTCTTATTCTAAAAATTATTATCTTTAATTTGAGACTATTTTCAATAATTTGTCATTCCTCTTGCGGTTTTAGGAGCAATTTAAAGCCAATTTTCCGGGACGATTTCATGTCTCTCTGTGTTATCTTATGGGGGAAAAAGTGATCTTCAATCAAGAATATCTAATTATATGATACCGTAAGGGGCAAATATTTTTTGCTAGTTGTATGTAATATGGTTTCATTAATCTTTGGTGTGAATAACAGCAAATTCTCATTCCTATGCCAAAACCCTGGAACCCCCTTAACAAAACATAGCCATACTTATTATCAATTTATTGCAAATTGTATAAACTATAATGTCCAAGTTGTTATTACTCTACACATTTGGATTACAATACATTACGGAGCTGGTTTTAAATATAATGACGGCAGTTCTTTTTAACCGAGATATGAAACCACCAACGAGCTAATCTCATTATTACGGAAAATCAACAAATATACATTTTCGAGACGACGCAGCGTTTTTTTATTATGATAAGCGGACATAAAAAATACATGGTATTTTACATGAGATTTTAGTTCATAATTTGCTGCCTGCAGATGTAACTGTGATGTAAAACTTGACGTCTAAAGCCGAGTTAGTTGAAACGTAAATTGCAAGTAAATGTTTGTACAAGTTTGAATACAAAAACTGCTGACATTATAGCTTACGAATCCTCTTACTTAAAAGCTCTCTGCGACAACAGCGGACGCAGAGATGGAGTCAAATGCAAACGGAACGAAGTCATACCATCTCATAATGTGTCATTAGATATAGATTTGAAAATGTCAAATTCGATTTCGAGGATCAAAAGACTCGATGATTACATCTCATTATTTCTCAATCAACTCAATGTAAACTTGAAAATATTACTTATTAACTGATGGTGCTTTATCAAGGTCGTCGTTGACATCTTATTTCGAGTTCAAGAAGATAGAACATTAAACGTGTTTTGAATACCTTCTTCTGAATCGAGTTTTTCATTTACTCGAATTAGGGCTGGTATTGAAAATTCTTATTATTAAGGGGCTAAAAAAAAGGCTAAAAAAAGTTATTGGACATTTAACGATCAATTTCAATGAATAAAGAAGTATATGCCCACTTTGGTATTGCTTTCGGTACAGCCCTTATTTTATTTTAGCCATGCAGCAGTTTAGCAGTTTGTTTAAATACAAATAAATATGACATTGACTAATTTAAAAAAAAATCACAAATATATGCTTATTTTTAATTATTATGCAATTGTAATCTAATTGTATCCTTTAGTATAATCGTCTTTTTAAAGTTTTTAAGGAAAACAGATCTTTGCGTCACAATAAATAAACTTACTCACTTTCCTCAATTGAGTAACTTTTTAACCGTAAACAAATGCAACGAAATATAAATCGCTTTAATTAATTACTATAAACCCATGCAACAAACCTGCCGAGCTTGTAAAACCCCCTTCCTTCTGCTTTAAGCTTTCTACAAGTGACAGGACTTTAGGTTGAAAGCTATAAGCTCTGATGATTGAAAGCCTTAAGAGAGGCGAACTTAAACCTACTACTCTACTTACCTAAAAGCAGGCGCTATTGAAAATCTTCCCTATAGCCACAGGGACTACCCAAAGAGTCGATCCGGTTTTATTTCAGTTTAAAATGAAATGTATCATTGGAAAAACGTTGTACATTTCAAACATTATGATCAAAACAATTTGCATCGACAAGTACTCGAAACATATTTCGGACGCATCCCTCCTCATTAAGCACACTGAACATGTAAATACAAATTTTATTTTTGAATGACGTTTGAAAGTTCCACAAATCAATTTCGTAAGTCTAAAAGAACTATTGCGCAATTATTGTTGTCTGATAAAACCTATTGCAACTGGCAATGAAGGATTCGTGTTTTCCCGACTGCTAATCTGATTGGTTGATTTGATTCTAGATGACGTTACGTTTTAACACTGTAAGAATGTGAATGTCAGCAATAAGTTGGACTACAAGTTCTCCATTTTGAACATGCTTACATTAGCATCAACGTAATTTCAAAATTTACTTTGAGGTTACATTTCCCTGGGGGGATTTAAAATAGTTTACCATACAAATAATTTTTGAACCGTGAGCGATATTCGAATTATAAAAAGAAGTGCTGGATACTCAATTCTTACAATACGATTTTTTTAAAGAAAAAGTCGAAAATTTTATGAATCAACATAATGTATAAAAATAGTAGTATGAAATATAATAAATATAAATAGTACTTAAATAAATATCAAATAAATATCATAAATATTTATATATCAAATAAACAGTAGTATGTACTACTATTTCTGTATATAGAACATAATAGCTTGTAAGATTTTTTTTAAATCAGCTACGTGTATTTTAAAGATAATTAATATCTATAGGTGAGTAATTTCTGAAAGCCCTGTAGAATCCGGCCATTTCCGCTGTCAAGAGAAGACAAGCCCTTGACAATGATTCGGTGTTGAATTACCGCCTCTAATTCATGCTAAAGGACTGACTTTGAGATATCAACATTGTTCCTCAAGATGTGAGGAAACTTTGAGTGTATTTCACACTCCATGAAAGAAGCAAAAAAATACAAAAACACTAGCCTCAAATGTGTTTGCATAATTCTTCGATAAATAGAAGTTAATATTGTAAAATGTGTGGCCTCACAACCACCCTTAAGTTTCTAGTTTATATTCATGAAACGTTCCCCCTTAAAGAGGTCTACGTATTTATTATTTCATATGCTAAAAAACATTTTCAGTTTAATGAAATACCGGAGTTTGAAAAATAGAAAACAATTACAGTCTTGACAAAACTTTTCCACACATAATACGAAATTTATCTGAATAATAATGAAATATTCTGCGTCTTGAAGAAGATTCAGAGATTGCACCTCAGAAAACATGCGCTTGTGTAAATTCGAGCTGTAAAACTACCCTCCTGTGTATCTGAAAACTTTCTTCCATCCTGTTATAGCAGTTTCTCTACTAGCGGAAACTTTCAACTTAAGCAATTGTTTCTCGAAAGTCAAGTGTTTGTGTGTATTGTGTATTGTGTTAGTTCGGTTTCGATTGAGATAGTTTTAGTAAAGGCAGGCCGTGCGAAGTACATTTGGAACCAGAGAAGTGTAAATGAATTTGGATAGCCACTGTACACGTTTTCACAACATTCCGGTAAAAGCAAGCATTAAGCATTAAGCATTAAAATTCTAAATTGACTTATATCATTTAATATTTAACCGCAACTAAACCAACGAATCTAAATGCATGTTTAGTTAGAATCTAGTCCTTGGAGAGTTTGGCCACCGTAAACTGCAATCGGTGGGAAAGTACTCTAGATTGGAGTATGGATTGGGAAATTTTGCTGTGGCTATTCTACAGTGTAATACGTCCTATATTCCATAGAGTTACTATGTAATGTATATACTATTTCCAGGTTGTTCAATTAAGACTCTGGCTACATCGAACTTTGAAGTTAGGGAAACACACATTCTTACTGTGAAACGACTTCAGCTATAGCTAGGGTATGTTTCAAGGCGCATAGGAATGTTTTGTTTGGCTACACTTGGCAAGAAATAATTGACGTGGATAGACAATTCAATTCAACTCGTGGGAACAATCTTCATTTGCACGATCAAAAACTGCTCTTCGTATGCTTTAATTTACACCTGTAGATTGAACCTACGTGCTAATTAAGTATATCTATTCCCACAGCATGTAACTAGATGATCCTAATTCCTAGCGAAGTGGGGTAAGATGTCCATTCAAAGTTTTAAAACGCAAGAAATGCTGTTGATTATTATTGACTTAAATTTAAATGTATTGTTACTTATATAGTTAAATTTCAATTAAACTTTTTAAATATAATAGTTGGATCAATCATAAAAATAAGAGCTTTTAAGGGTTTTTACAATTGGTCTCTGACAAACATTAAATTGACGATGACGCTACAATTTTCCTCGTGATTTATAAATTGAAATATATTGGGCCCAAAGAAGAATTTGTGAGAGTGAGTTTCATGTAGTATTTGTTTACCGACGTTGAATAGTGTATTAGAGAAAGGACACGAGTCCAAATATTGCGAAGTCGAGTTTTGACTTGCAAAAATTATATTTTACTACCTAAGTACACATTATTTATGTCAAATGGCATCAGTCCGCATATTCTAATACCCTCGTATCCTCGTATCCTCTTTTAGTGTAGCTTTAAAAAAAATCATTAAAAATTTGAATAAACTATCAAGAAACATGTATCACTTGTATCTGTGACTTATTTTTAATTTTTCAGTTCTAATTTCAGTTAATTTTTCAGTTTCAAGGAAAAAAATTACATTTTGATTTTTACGAAATACAAAATAAGAACAATCAAATGTGTTAGAGAGAGTGAATGAGTCTAAAGGGTTAAATCAGTCCCCCTGCAAGTGGGGATGATTAATATTAACAAGCTGTCAATGCCATACGTTGCAGAAAAGTATAATTAATAACTAATGATGCACATAAGATTCTAGAAAAATACATGATTTAATAATTTTGTATTACTTTTTCCAATTATCTCAAAGCTGCTAGTAATGGACGGATGCCCTTTAAAATATACAAATATACAATTCAGATAACAGAATACGTGATTAAAAATCATGTATTTTTTCTATAAATATTACGTGGAGCTTTCTTTATTCAATACAAAAAATTTTGATACGCGGATTTTGGAAGTAATAACATAGCGTAACAACTTTATTCCATTAATTCTCACTCTTATTGTAATTCCAAGAGTTTGAATTAAGGAATTTATGTTCGGAATTTGTGTTCGGCAACATTACCGTTAGTAAAAGCGTAATTTGAAATCATTGTCGAAAGTTATTTCATTGTTTTATTAATTTGTGTTCAAAGCAAAATTTAAAAATTTGTTTTGCATTATATGATTGTTAGATATATCATTTAGATTTGAGCAGCCGTGAATTAATCATCTAATATCTAAACTAACCAATTTAGTACCAATATAACCAATATAGAAATCAAAATGTATACACACTTTTCATTTAGCGCGCGCACTAAATGGTCAAAAGAAATCGTTTACGACTGTTACTACTGGCATTATTGGGAGCAGAGCTCTTTACGTATCTGCACAATTATCACATATTATAGATACCGCACAATTTTTTATAACGTGAAAATGAACAATAAGTCACCTCCAAAATTGGCACTCACTGAGGATCTTGAGAATTTCCTACGTTAAACTAGAAATCAAATTCATGATTATCTGCGAGTTAAACATAATACCGTTCAAATTGCAGATCAAAAAGATATTAACTACGATCGGTATTAGAAAATTAACAAAATATTGAGAAGGTGAAGAATCTATTCTTTCGAACCCTACAAGAAGTTCTGTTTTTATGTCGACAGTTTTATCGCTTTACCACAGTGAAAGATGCCTCAGCCTTCTAAAAAAGTATTTTTTCAAACATCTGAACGAGCGGTTGAAAAATGTTCCATTACAGAATTTTCCGCACCGCCAAGAAAATATTCATTCACCACTAAATAAAATAGCTTGTATGGTTTTTGCAGACCGGTGCTTTATCAACAAAGGGTAGTAAACAGTAGTATATACGTATATATTTCACTCCCTGCGGTTTTCATATACCTATACTGACCTTTGAGGAATCAAGAGAAATTTCTATGCTTGTGAAAATCTTTCGCTATCAATGCCACGTAGAAAATGTTACGTTACCCAATAAACACCACTATGGGACATTCGTATCTTGTGGTGAGGTTCTCAGTCTGGTTTATCTGGTCATCTATTGTTGCGGAAAAGCTCGGGACAGCTATCTAAAACCGCTGATATATTATTTCCTATAGTACACCATTCTTTCTTTTATAGTTGAGAAATGTTCTCAATTTGTCTATATACACAGATATTCCCTCTCAGGGAATATACTAACATACCGATACTGACATACCATATTCGATCAATGTATTACTAGAGATTCCAAGACATTTAATGTACTTTCGAGATTTTTCCTTCTACTCAAATCATAAAATGTAACGACCGATTCTTTTACGAGGCACACTTTAATTGGGTTTAACGACCCACTTAATTAGATAAAGATTGATGTGGGTGAACCAAGGAACCATTATTCGGCACTCAATTAGCGAGAAAACCGCAAATATTTCTACTGAGTCAGGCAAATTGGCATTTCAACAGTCAGTCAGACAGTAAGCTTTGACCAGACTTAATACGACCCTTAAAACTAACATTACTAAAAACTGCCAATGTCAAGTCGTATTCGAACATGTTGCTAATACTTGTACAAACTTCCCAGGGTTCTGATTCTGTAACAATATACTCTAAGCTGTAGGCACTTTTCAATGTGACGGTGAGAAGATTTCACATTATTTGTTGAACTGAATCGGTTGCAGAGTAATTTTCCAAATTTCACGCCTCCCTACTCTACTATATCGAAGTCACATTCTCGATTCAGATGGTATATACTTACGAAAATATGAAAACATGTGCAAGAATAAAAGTAGGCAATTATAAATGTCAGATAATTTTATTTTTAGATCAGAATGCGCTTTTCAGAGCAGGAAAGTCAACTCAGTACATCTGAATTATATTGTAACTCATTTTATATTCATCAATGCTGTTCATTTAGACATGGTTGCTCTGGACGCAGTTCATTTTATACAAAAAATTACTGACAACTTATTAAATCTGTCAACTTTTCAACTTACATTTAAGCCTGTATTTCTTGATGAACTGGCATTTTCCTCATCACCACTATACCCCTTCATAAGTAATCTTCTTTTTCCTCGTGTATTTTCCAGCGAGTTGCTAAAACTCTCCTAAGTGTCGTCGCATCGTCAACGTTAGACTAGTGTCAAGAAAGTAACATGCCTCCAGGTGTGTGGGAGAGACGTGGAGATGTCTCTACTTCTCCACCTATTACCTCGAACACCAATCGGGTATCGAACACGCGTGCCTTGTCGCTGGTGACATGAGAAGAGGATACAAAAAACGTCTCGCTATACATCTCATGGAGACATCGAAATTGAATTTCCCTGTGCGGCTTCTGTATCCCCCCCCCCCCCTCCCCACCGTCGCCTTCCCAGGATCGCCAGGATCGTATACAACAATCCTGGCCATGTCCCTCATGAGCAGTTCACAAGCATAGGGCTGGGATGCGCAAGGAGGAAATTACTAGGATATTACTTCCGATCGCATCAGATCAATTTCTCGACGCTTTCATGGTTTCACGTTGACTAGTTTTCAGTGGTGTTATGCCAAACTTTTTCGGCATCAGATCTCATGGATAAGAGAAAAGTAGAAGGGTAAAAGCGTCCACTTTTGAACATAGGTAATATCAAGCATCGAGCTCTTTAAGTTGTTATGGGTAATAAAACTACATCTATAAAAATTATTCCTCTGGATATCTTTAAAAATGAGATGATCAAATGCTCCTTAACCTTATCATTCTGATATCTTATAGTCTTCGTAGACCCAAATAAAATTTACTCTGGGAAATTAGATTCGGGATGAATAGTAGACTATTTACGCTTATACTTAACAAAATAGATATTTTAGTAATTGACTAATCCATGTCAAGTCTTGTGAAACTTATGTGAAAAAATACACAATCCCGAATACAACAATAATATAATAATTATAATCCATTCACATTCAGTGTTCCCACCAACACGAAAATCGACTGGCCTCGCATGGAATTTTCTTCTCATCTTCCTCCTCTTCTTTATCCTCTTCCATGTTTTCTATGAATGCCTTCCATCGTCTTCTCACCAGTACTTTTGTAACTCAATGTTCTCACTATCTCCCTCAGCTCCCAACTCGCTCCACCTTCTTCCATTCTCCATTCTTGATCATCCACTACTCTCTCGGTCACCCTACCATCACAGTATACCTAATACAATTTGAATTTAAACGTATTTTTATGATTTAATATAAGTACCTTTTTTAAATTTTCAGGCAAATTTTTTAGAACTGTTTTTCTTATGGTTTTATATGTAATGGTTTGTGAACGCATGCGTTACCCTCTTTTGCATCAATACAATAAAAAAATTAGCAATGAATACAGTGTTTAATGTATACGAAAAGTGAAGTGGGTCTGAAAGGATCGTACTTAAAACAATAAAACAAATTGTGATAGTAAAAACAGATCCTTTATTCCGAATTTGAATATCATTCGCCTGGCAGCTTTAGTGAGTTGATACCAGGTTATGGCCATGCTTGTAATGTAATTCATTTATGAGCTGGAAGAATAGAACCCACGAATGAGATCACCATGTATCTCGCTGGACGCTGGTACAGATCGAATACGAGTGATTTGTTTCCGTGTTTAAGAGTGAATCCTTCTGCTTCAACGCTGTTGATATCGCATCAGCCAGCGTTTAGTGACAGCAGCTGCATTGCATCGATTAATTACTTGCCACGCGTCGATGAGTTTCATACCAAACATACCCGTTTACTAGGAGTCGCTAACACCGCTTGACAACTCGACGAATTACTGGCGATGTGTCAATTGCAGTTTGTAAGCAAAATTGCATTTGTACTCTCTACTGATTCAATTGGAGCAGGTCAACATACAGTGAGTTTCTACCTCCTTGCAGGACTTATCGAGTTATCGTGTTCAACATACAGTGTGTTTCTACCTCCTTGCAGGACTTATCGTGTTCAACATACAGTGTGTTTCTACCTCCTTGCAGGACTTATCGTGTTCAACATACAGTGTGTTTCTACCTCCTTGCAGGACTTATCGTGTTCAACATACAGTGTGTTTCTACCCTCCTTGCAGGACTTATCGTGTTCAACATACAGTGTGTTTCTACCTCCTTGCAGGACTTATCGTGTTCAACATACAGTGTGTTTCTACCTCCTTGCAGGACTTATCGTGTTCAACATACAGTGTGTTTCTACCCTCCTTGCAGGACTTATCGTGTTCAACATACAGTGTGTTTCTACCCTCCTTGCAGGACTTATCGTGTTCAACATACAGTGTGTTTCTACCTCCTTGCAGGACTTATCGTGTTCAACATACAGTGTGTTTCTACCTCCTTGCAGGACTTATCGTGTTCAACATACAGTGTGTTTCTACCCTCCTTGCAGGACTTATCGTGTTCAACATACAGTGTGTTTCTACCTCCTTGCAGGACTTATCGTGTTATATTGTTCACAGATGGCATGTGATCTCTGGTAGTTGATGTCTATTAAGTCATTATCATATCAAGATTATCACTTCACATAAGTAATTGATGGAAATCAATTGTTTAACACAGATCAACATTTCATGTGTGAACGAGGTGTGGGATAATATGTAGTTGAAATTAGCCCTTTTGGCATTTGGGCTAAAATATAACTACTACGTTTTATTATAATTGAGTACAAATAATTATTTTTAGAAAGATAGAATATTTGGATCATGATTGGCCCTACTAAGTCTTATTTTTCTACAGATGTCGACAGTCGGTTCCGGCATTGACTTATTTTAAAAATGTATTTACACTCACTCCAAATTATCTCCCCTGGCTACAAACTATTCAAATAAAAAGTCCATTCGGCTTGAGTCTATCAAAAGAAAAAAATATAAAATGAATATAAAACTCAATTTTCCAATTAGAATTAATATTTCTCATAATCGACCTAATTACGCATATTTATGAATACTTTTCTACGGACCGAGTAAGGAGAAGACTAAAATTGCATAGCGTAGGGGTATTGTTGGCATCGGAAATTGTGTGGTGTAAGGAATCTTAGATGCTGTATGGACAATAAATCTTTCGAGTCTACTGCAAGTGATCTTCAGGAGAAGGGATTTTCGACTGTGCCTCCCCCTCTCTCGCTCTTCTTCTCCCTCACACGCACACATACAAGGTAAAAAGTAGAGGTTTTACTGCATTCTGGATTTATCAGCAGCAAAGTAAAAGGATTTAGCCACGAATCCCATTCCTAGACTGTACCTAAGTCCATGGTTACATCTTTAAGCTACGGAAAATCAACCGTCAGTACGTATTTTACGATCAGGGGATTGATTTTTGGATTATCCAATGATTCACGATGTGATATTTTTCTGACATTGATAATGGTCTTTAGTTCTGAGGTGTCAAGTACATCGCAGTGGCTCGAATGTATTGCGGGAGCTAACAACATATATGTTGTTGACATTTCTTCCATGTTAGACGACCCTAGAATTCTTCTGACAGTGTACATATTGATTAGGTTTAGCTCGTGAAAAGAGATGAGTCTTTACAAACTCCCTATTTTTTCTACGCCCGCATCTATCAGATCAGGTTTCCAGTTCCGGCTCTGATTTGCTTCTTTTTGAATATCCTTTCAAAGCACTTTTATGCAAACTCCTCTTCATAAATTGCGATACAACCTGATTCGCAATGGGTAATTTTCTTTTGGAAACATCACTTGAAGTGTTGTGTACTCAACACACGAAAAATATGTCACAAAGAAATTAAACTTTTACTCTATTTAAAAACGGCGTATTAATGAGCAAGCAGGGTTGACAGAAGTAAGAAAAGGCGTTCAAGTAAGGGAGATATTAATTATAAAAAGTACACAATTTTAGCTTCAACAATGGATCGTGTTATCCAGTTTAAATGCGTTCTAGTCAACAATGTATTGATTGATTTAATTTAGTAATAAAAACGCAACTCAACATTGAATAATGCGTAGAATAACTGAACACAGTGAGGCTGTCGATACGTTAAATCCTATAACAAATTATCTCAGCAAAAATCTGCACAATACAAATTATGTGTAGTTACAGCTTTCAATTTCTCCTAAATGAAAGTATTCATTAAAAACTGTATGCAGTTTTCAGCATTTTGTTACAAAAATATCTGAAACGCAATTGTAACGCTTAATATATGTTCAAGTTTCACATTGGAGTTGTACGTATCTCTGTCTTGTGGCAATATAAATGCCTGGTTCTTGTATTTATGGGTGGCTGAAGTTTACACTTGGTTTACCGCAATGTGTAGCACATGTATTAGAAAACTCATATTCATTGCTTTACTGGAACATATCGTATATTATCAAGAAATGAGGTTTCAATTTTGTATTCTCGAAGCTGGTTTGTTCTAGCTATGAAAATCAGTATGAGATAAAATTCTTAGAAACATTTAAAACAAAATATCTTGTCACCGAAAAGCGTATGTTTTTAATAACAATACATAACAGGTATTATGACGGAACAGGTATGGCCGAGTGGTGTCGCTCTGAACTAATTGTATTCCGGAGGCCCGGGTTCGATTCCTGCGGCCGCCCTTCCAGACTGGGGTTTTTTCGTGGTATTCCCTCAGTCGACAGGCAAATGCTGGGAAGGTACTAATAGGCCACGACCGCCTTCTTCCCACCTTCCATCCTTACCTACTCTTCACCATCACCTCCCAATCATCATCATAATCATTCATCCGTCGCCATTAGCCTAGCTGCAGAACAGTGCGATGTAAAGCCCCAGGAAAAAAAAATATACAAAACATCTAGTTTATTTCTTTAATACAATTCTGAAATAATAATTACATACAATTAATTTCAAAATTAATTATTCTTTCCAAATAATATGAAAAAATTCATATACACTTGACCCTACACTTGACTTGACGCACATATTTTTTAAATATATAGAAAATAAAAATATATGATCTATTATCGTGTCTCGCGTAACATTAAACGTGTACAATGTATTCGTGACCTAGAATAAGTATAATATGAGACTACATGGGAGTTTTTCAAAAGGCAGGCCGCCAAAATTGCTGCTACTTAGTGTTAGAGGCTACGACAAAATGTTGGGCGGAGAGGGCAACCGACGGCCGTATGATGGGGAGACGGGGTTGGGAAGAGGGAGGAGCAGACAAAACTTTTGGTCCACTGCCAACGTTTTAGTCCTCGCAATACTGGCCGATGGCGAATCTAACAACACGGAATAAATCTATATACATTTTATCATTTCATAAAGTAACTCAAATTTGGAACAAAGAATGTCGAGAAATATGACAAATTAGCAAGAGATGTACAGAAGCTCTGAAGCTTTATATTTCTGCGTATGGAGCTGCTAGTTCACTGCCACTGGTTGGGCATGAGTCTTTCAAATCTGTTAATCTCACCGCATTAAATAAAGACGAATTTTTCCTTTTATTTACTTTCTTTAATAATTACACTAAGACTTGGAGCAATATTTAAAAATAGAAAATAAAAACACATGAGAGTACACTCGGTACACTTGGCACAACTAAAAAAGGTTTTCGAACGAAACGAAATGACTGCTGGTCAGATTCCATTACAATCAATCCTTGTTAAGAGCTCACCTACTAGAGCTAGAAGATAACGTGTTAGCATAAACTTTATAGGATGATGCCATCAAAATCTTTTTTAGACAGTCCATTTCTTTCTAATTCCGGTTTTAGTTTGTCCAGGTGCATTGGATTTTTTTAAATGTGTATTTATGGTTAATAGACAACAATATTTCACAATTTAAACGTCTAACTAAAGTACGGTTCTGATAATATTAAAATAATTTTACAAATGGTGGCAGATGTAGGATTAATTAAATTATTTTAACAGCAGATTCTGTAATAAAGCACTTTAAAGTAATATGTTGAAGATGTTTGTTGTTTTGTTTATAAACATGCAAATGTAGTGCAATATTTATATTATGTACAGTAAGAATTTACTCAACCAAACTACTGTATTATCTGTGCTAAATAATCATACAAACGTGGCTTGCAAATATCTAACCTTTAAAATAATTTACAACAATTTATTATAATAAAATAGTAGATGTGTGACATCACTAACTGATGTAAATGCACACGCACGTTATGGAGTCAATGAGAATAAGGAGTTGACAAATTTACAGAACCTATATTTTAATTTCGCATATTTTGACATCCATATTTAAGTTTACTATAACGCATTACGAGATAGAAATAGCAATAGTTGCAGTGATAGTAGCAGTAGTATGGTAGTAGAGCAGAAGCAAAAAGTAATAATTTATTACGAATGTATTAGTAGTGTGTATGTCGGTAGAGAGCAAATTGTAATTTCACTGTTTGAAGTAGAATGTAGGTTAGTTTAGAACAAGCTCTTTTAGGTGAAAGGGCGTTAACATGAAACAGTGTAGCTATGTAGGTTTAATTAAAAAATAGGGCGTATAGTTCAGATCGTATTACAAGTGAAGTAGATTCATAAAGTCAAGCTACGTTTTATACGTTAACGTTCAAAAATCTCATCTGCCATTTAAAATAAACACAATATGTATGCTTAAAGCTGTAATACAGATTCTAAATTATAAATACAGTGTTGGTTTACTTTCTAGCAGTTCCTTTGTTCGCCGAACACCGTCATTGTGTGCCGCAGTCAAGGTTTGTTATTTATGTATGAATTTATTTATTTATACTTCTCACTTGCTTTGACAACGCAAGCCTGTGGCAAATGACATTGTTTTACTGTTCTATTTGATAGCATTACAAACACCACAACTTGAGCAAAACCATGACGACTTGCTATAGTTACTCACAAGAAAATATTATTCCGCCAGACAACCTTGGCTTAGCAATATTGTTCAACAATAGAAGTTCATTATAACTCATTATATGAGAGGGAAACATTTCGGTTGGGTTTCTGCTTACGAAACGGATTATTAAGAAATTGAATAATACATAAAGTTATCAAGCAATTCTTAAAACGTTTTAACTGTTATGAAAGAAATCCGCTACAAATTCTCTAGGGGAAAAGCATCACCTGGTTTAAACTAGGTTACGTAAACTTGATAGTTAGTCATGTGCAAATTATTATTAGGGCATTGTAGAGGACTTGAACACAACAGTATGTCGCCAGTGGCCATACAAATTCATGAAAACGAATTGTGTCGAATGATCTAAACGATTGACATGATTGATTTGTTTTAAATAACCGGCAGGTACAACAATGGTACAACTTAGTACGCAGCATTTGTATATTTAAAATATTACATGAATTACTAAGCTTGAGATTGTTATCGTATCACAATTTGTAAGTTTAAAATGATAACTGCTATTTGAAAAGATGTCTTAATAATTTTTCCTGTTGTTGAGTTGAACAACCAAAATTATTTTCTATAAACCAAAAAGAGGATGATAACGTAGCGTATGAAAGTTTTGAAATGGAACGTCTGCCATTGTTACTGTTATCTAGCTTGTAAGATTGCTACCGGAGAAAATCTCTTTCAACTTCGCGAGCTAAATCTGCGCATTGGAGTTGTTCGTACCGACAAACAAAAAAGTTTGATATGAAATGAATGAATGAGAGATGAACGAGAGAAATAAAAGAACTAGATGAAAAATATTACAAAAGATCTGTTAAGAAATTCTCTTGGGCGTTTTATTAAAATTTATCTGAGAAAATGTAGATGCCAATATCAAAATTGATTAATACATTTATGTCACTTTCTTTCTGTGAAAAATGATACAATTAAATGTTGACAAGTATTATAAAATTAAAAATGTGTGTATTTTATTCCATTCTACCTGATTCTCTTAACAATTTATTAACTTTCAATGTCAATGTTTAAACACATGAAATCTAACCCAGAAATTGTTTTGCACCACAATTTTATAGCCCACTGAAATCCATTTAGCATTATGTAATGAATAGCATGGAATTAAAGTTCAGTGTTATTTAGCCAATCATGTCACGTTCTCCTACTTTGAAAGTGACCCGAGAAGATTTCGGAATAGAGCGCTTGAAAGCAGCGTGAGATTGTGACAGCGTTTTGATATTGCAATTCAAAGGAAGTTCACGTGGAATTCGGAAAAAGCCTCTTCTTATATCTTGCTTTCTATACCATGAAAGTTGAGCGTCGATTGCCGTTATACATGCGGCAAAATATAACCCATAGAAAGATTCGATCGAAGACCAATAAATAGATTTCTTAAGAAATGATATTGAAGTTTGAGTTTATTTACAATCCAATTAATCTTAAAACGTGTACTGATATAAATGTATCCGCTTATAAAGGTTAACCAAAATCTCAAATCAATTGACTTGGAAGGAAGAGAAGATTGGATACGCATTGTAACTGTCACAGTTCAGTAAGAGTAACGAAACACACGCCTTCTGCGTATTTAAGCTTAACAAATAACAGTTAGGTATCAATTAATCATCCCGGTATGAATGAATCAATTTAAACCTGGACATGTTAATTGAAGGATATTAATAGATACTGAGCCGGATATCCTATGAGAAAATATTCTTTGCTTATTTCTTGATAACATAGCAATTGTATAGCATAGCCTAGCAACGTAGCATTTTTAAAGACAGAACATCACAAATATTTAAAACCGGTGATTGGAGATTTGGACTTCTGCGGCTGGATTCCCAAAAAGCGTTACATGCAAACACGTATTAACTTTTTACTAAATTTCCTGCTTTAAATAAAATATCATAAAGAAGATGTTATGCATTAGCAGATGTAAGAGTTTAGTGAATCTTGATCCTAGAGAGTAAGAGCGTAAGAGAGTAAGAGATAATAAGAATAAAAAACTAAACTAACACATTAAATCTTTTAAATTCATCTTTTATTTTTTGACATTTTAACTCAAAAACATATCCCTTGCAAAGAACCAGACAAAAGATCAATTTCAGTATTGAAGAAAGTACATAAACATAAAAGAGGCTCACATTTGAACCACTTCATTTGATGAAAAACGGAATCATTCCACATGTCCACGTGTCCGACGTAAACTGCAGTCTAAGTAAACCGCATTATTCTCTCCCTGCCGTTCTTTTGTTTATACAAACACACAACATATACACACACATACACATTCATAAACACATGGACCACATCTTCTAAAAAGATGATTTATAATAACACCTGAAACCTCACGTGAAACGAACGTCGAAAAACGGAACTCTTCGAAAAAAGGATGATCTTACAGAAAAACGGAGCGAGAAGAAAACGGATTCCAATTCCGCTTGTGATCTATTTGTATAAAAAAAGACCGCATGTGTGTTTGAGGGTGGTTTTTGGGACGGGAATAGCGGGGGGGGGGGGGGGGGCTGTTGTATTAGGGTACGTGTGTGCGTGAAGAGGTTGATACATGGGTTTGTACGTTACATGTAGATAGCCGGGGAGCTAACTAAACGGCGCCCATGTAGAGTGTAGACTGTAGAGGAATGATGTTGAGACCGCGCACTAGTGTAGAGGCATTCGCCGTCGTCCAGACGGCAAAACCATGGCGTCACGACGCCACATGGGAGATAGATCAATGTTAGCCTGGCGCCAAGAGAATATCTGCCCTCAACCCATTCGATGTCCCTCCCTCCTCTCTTCCACTCATCCTCACCCCTTTAGCCCGTGCCCAGTCTAAACATTGCACATAATAAAAAGGGGTTCTAAATAGTTATAGGTACGGAATTAGATGAGATACACTCAATTTGGCCAACACTTTAGAGTGAGGCTGTATTTATATTAGGACAATCAGAACACAAATGTGTTTTTTCGAGTTCAAATTTGTCACATTACATCTCGTAAATGCAGCAGGAAAAACTCGTAACTTTAAGCAGGTTTGTCAAATGTAATTATCTGTGTTCAAAAATATATAATCGAACTTATATCTGAAACATTCTGCTGCATATTAACTTCCTTACATCCTCAGATGACGTAATGAAATCTATAAGAAACTTGTGTACAATTATTTGTAAATTTGTAATGATGACTGATAATCTAATACCTAGGTTTTAGACCATGTCCAAGAAATTTGGAATGCAGGGGAATGGGTAGATTATTTTTTCTGAAAGTTCCTCCTTCCTTGAACAGTCTTCCTCGACAGTGGTGTGGCACGCTACTCTATATAGCCACCCTATATGTAGTATGCGGGCGTAATATAGAGATAACGAAAACGTGATGTCGGTTTAAGAACGTTTGCGAGTTTATTATTGCAACAAGAAATTGCTGACGCTACTAGAGGTGACAAGTTTCCTTTCGAGATTACACGAAAACTAGACGCAGGGTAAACTTTCTGTAAAAGGAGAAGAAGGGTAGACAACACCAATTTACGTACAACAATGAGGGGTTGGGGAATAGGGGAAGTTAAACAACTCGAAAGATTTGTATTGTGTTAGTCTGCGAACAAAGAATTTCGTCAAAAATTAAATTACTAATTAGACTGTTGAGATACGTTTTTACAGATCTAGATGTTAATCCTACAGGAAGAGGAGTTTGATAATATGTTCGTGCATGTTTCGTTCAGAATTTATTCTAGATAGCCAAAGGAAAGAAGTACTTTCTTAATGATATGTATTCTTAAATAAATACTATTGAATGGATGATTTGCCATTGTTTTGATATATTTATGTTACATTTTATAAATATATATAAATTACTCATTTTCGGTTTATAACAACGCGTTTTTATTAAATTACAACGTTCCAACAATATTGCAATCGTCATCATCAGGTTAAAAAAACGTATGGCAAAAACTCCCATAGCAGAAAAATTTACAAATCGATACAAATATGTATAACTGCAACTAGATGTAATATTCTAATAAAATATTAATCCCACCACAAGGCTTATATTTTTGAAACGTTGCTAATATAAAAAAGCGTTGGCATAAACCGAAAATTGGGTTTTTTTAATACCAAACGGACACGAAAACAATCATGAACAGATAGATAAATTGTATAAATTATAAATTGTATGTATAAATTGTATTTATAATGACACCTCTAAATACTATTTTAATAGAAAGTGATGTGAACATTTTAATTATCATACATAATTAATGTTAATTTATTTAACTCTACATTCTAGGAAAAGGTGGGGTCTAAATGTATCTACATAGCTCACAAGCAGATTGATATTAATTATGTGCCATTTATTTTCGAAGTCTACGTACCTGAATCTCCACTAACTTTTGCAGGATTATTGCAGACTGGTTGGATATAGTTCACATAAAACTGTTTAAATGCATGCAGATACATATAATGATACCTGACATATCTGACATTAACACACGCTTTGTACTAAAATCCCATTTAAACCTGTTATTGCATTATCTTGGTTTTACATTTAGGCATTAGCTTCTCCGTAGTTGAATTAGCGTTGCCAAATCGTTGTATATACTTGAAACAAACTATTAACTACTTTACTACTTATTAGATTAAATAGCTTTTAGCAGAAAATCACTACGTCATTTAGAATAGCTACGTCAAGCCAATGCAATCAACATAATGATTACCTCACTTTTCAGACCACCATTTTGTGTTGATGCGAAACTCTTGCAAATTTCTAGCACTTTTGAGAAAACGAGGATAGTTTTTGTTTATGTATACCCACCATAAAGTGCTTTCAACGAATCGATAGTAGAACAAGCACCCCGAATTGTCAGTAAGAAATCAATATATAGATTGTAAAACATTTATTATTTATCAACGTCGCTTATGAACCTCATGCAAATTGATCAAAAACATTAATTTATGCCAATCTCAGAAGGTTGATGGAGTATTTCAAAGTACGCTTAGTGATAACAAAGAATTAAATCGCAAACTAATACTCAAGGAAACTCTGTTGGTTTTGAAACTTTGCCTACCCATTGTTTTCATGCATATATTTCGAACTTTCCAAAAGCACATTTACATTGAAAATAAATAGAATTTGAATGACAAATTTCTCTTCTCTCCGTACAAACAAACTGAACTATCCAAGTCTCGCAAATTCCTCTACCCATGATCGAACTTGCAAATTGTGCAAACTATCGCTCCAATGCGTCAATTCGTATTGACATTTCGGAATGGCCTACTCCCCACTCGAGCAGGAACAGGCTCTCGAGTCCCAACAGAGTCGTGTTCAACAATGTCCGGTGGACAATGTCGCGATGTTCAACAGTGTGGACACTCACCCAACTGACTCGACTGACTGAGATCAATTGCTCTGTCAATTCACAGAATATGCCAGGGATGCGTTGCCCAATATACAAATATACCAATGTTAATGGCTATGTTACCTTTAAACGCGGTGGTATGCGGCAGTCTACTGAATTAGGAACTTTGCGTTTCAGTGAATGATGATTGGAAGAAGTCCCAACGTCTATATGGTTAGAATATCCACTTATTTTGAGATATACTCCACATTAAATAGATGTTAAAAGAATTAATGTGTTTGCAGTGAGAGAGCAAATTCGCGAATACTCAAATTATTTCTTAGACATAGAACAACCTCTTGATTCACCAAATTTATAATATGTATATGCATAAAATATGTTGTGTTATGACATTTGATAAAAATTTGAAGATAGAAATCTGTCGGCTCAAGAGACAACGTCATCATTATACTTCAAATACATCCAATTCGCGCAAATTTCGTTGAACTTTCTTCCCGCATTGTTTGATTTGAATAGAAAGGAATTGAAGTGGCGGTTCAGATGGGTGCTGTTTAATGCATGCACACGGTGAGCCCGAGCTCGTGCCCACGCCATCAACAATGACAAGATGAAAATGGAAAATATCTCTCCCCCCCTGCTCCCAATGTAGTTGACACTGAGTGATATCTCTTTCATGATTATTTAAAGTAAGAAAGAGTGAAAACCCACAAAGTCCGTTTTCCTTCATTCAACGATTCAAGACCATATCTCCGCTCATTTCTAGATTACACTTTCATTTCGTCATGCGTAATGTCAAAAATACTCTTTTTCTCTTATTTAACTTTCATACAGAGTTTCCTATACGCAATCTCTCTTCTACCGTCGCCATTTCCTTCTTCTCCACGCTCCGTTCTATCTCTCTGTCACCTTAATAGTGCTCGAATTTGTCTCAAGAGTGATTTACATCTAGCTTACATATGCGAAGCTATAAATCTGATTATATACCTATAGCAAAATCTGTGAACAGATTACCACACAATTCGTATGTGTGAAAAGGATTTTCTTTTCAAAACACTGAATTTTCCTATACCTAGGATTACGGATTACAGAATGAATGTATTTATATTATAAATATGAAATATGAATTACTATACTCGTCTATATACTAAAGCATACTGAGCATGTTTTCTAATAAATGACACCAGAAAAAGAGTACCTTACATGTGTGTTACTAAGTTTAATAATTAATGTACTGTCTGAATTTGGAATTTCTCTGTTTTTAATACTTCGTTCATATCGAGCAATTGAGACAGTAACATAACAATTTGTTAAGAAATATTGGTGAAATTGAATTGAATTGAATAATGATGGTATTTTAACGGAGCAAGTTGGCTCAAGCTGTACCACCCAGCACGTGTATTCCTGAAGTTCAAGGCTCGATCTCGCGACTGGTTTACCTCAGTCGCGAGATGTGAAGGTTCCCGACTAATATGCAAAGATGCATCGCCACCATTAGGCAGAACAGTGTGACGTTCTCCAAAAAATATGTATTAAATTAAATTTAACTCTTACCAAATTATTTTGCACTTTTAGTCCAAAATACGACAAAACCCTGATTTCATGATTTCTCAACACTTATTAGTATACTCTTACCTTCGGACAGACTACACTCTGGAAAAATCAATACGATGCCTTCATAAATTACGAAACTTACCTGAAAAATCATTGATAAAGTATGTTCCGTAAAGAGATATTGATTTGATTATGTCCTGGCTTCATTGTTGGCTAATGGGGTTACGCCCTGTGATCGTGGAATTCAGTTGGGTCGTGTGTTTTCACGGATCACTTCCACCGATAATCGCTGCTCGTTTCGAACAAACGTTGGATTGCGCTACCAGTGGAGCAGGCAACTTGTCTTACCTCTCTGTTTAGAGGGATAGTATCTGAATCATTGCAGGCGTATGCGTTTCAAGAGTCTTCGAACCCCCGTTTTCATAACTTGATCTTTTGTTGTGGAGTAAGATTGATTACTAGAAACTTCTCCGTTGCAAAAGTTACATGCAATAAAGCGATCAATTATCAGAAAGTAGCGAAAATCGAACCATTATAGTTTGTTGACAAAATAATAAATATACATTAACATGAATAAGAATTCCGGAAATCTTTCATCTTGTCTGAAAAGAGAATAATTTGATTTTGTTTGTTACTGGAAAGAATTTTATTTGATGAAAGGGTTTTTGACAATTGTTTTATGGACACAATTCCATTCCACTATTCCACATTTATGTTTTGATAAGTTATTTGCAAAAAGTGTGTTTATCTCATCTCCGGAGAAGAATAATATATTCTAATTAAACATGAAACTGATTAATATTATTATTATTATTATTATTATTATTGTTATTATTATTATTATTATTATTATTATTATTATTATTATTATTATTATTATTATTATTATTATTATTATTATTATTATTATTATAATTATTATTATTATTATTATTATTATTATTATTATTATTATTATTATTATATTGAGCGGATTCTCTACAGCTCGGGCCATTTTCCGCACCCCGCACGCCACACCTCCCGGTTATGGCAATCTTGTTCGAGAAGATTTCTCTTCTCCATGGCTTCCCAAATGCCATCAAGCCACATTCTTCTTGGACGACCTCTCTTTCTTCTTCTTCTTCTTCTTCTTCTTCTTCTTCTTCTTCTTCTTCTTCTTCTTCTTCTTCTTCTTCTTCTTCTTCTTCTTCTTCTTCTTCTTCTTCTTCTTCTTCTTCTTCTTCTTCTTCTTCTTCTTCTTCTTCTTCTTCTTCTTCTTCTTCTCTTCTAGGTTTAAACTTCCATATTTTGGCAGGCAATCGTTCTTCTGGCATCCTCCTCATATGGCCATACCAGAGTAGCTGTTTAGCTTCTATGCTTTCTGTAAGTGGTGCTTCGATTCCCATTCTGTCTCTTATCTCCTCATTTCTAATGTGGTCAAAAAGAGTAACGCCGCAAGACCTTCTCCAGAACATAGACATTTATACTCACTCGCAGTGAGTATAAATGTCTATGTCCAGAACGCCATTTCAACTGCATTCACTCTATGTTGTAACCTTCGGTTTATTGTCCAGACCTCGGATCAGTAGGTAATGCAGCTTTCAACAAGAGACTTGAACATATGGACTTTCGTCTCATTTCTTACCGCCTTACGCCACAGTACCGAATTCAGTTGCCTGTTATTCCTCTTCCTTGTCCCATCTTGCTCAATATGTCCTTTTCGTCAACACCGTCATCGGTCAATGTAACTCCTAAATATGTATACTCTTTAGTTACCTTGATGGTACCAACTGGAGTCTCAATGTCGTTTCCTTGACCACCAACGACCATATATTGAGTCTTCTGAAGATTTATTTCCAAATCCCATTCGTCGTAATCTTCAATCAACTTACGGACCATGTAACTTGCATCTTCCTCATCCTCTGCAAGCACCACCTGATCGTCAGCAAACAACAAGGTATACAAATGTTCATCCTCTAATTGGATCCCCATCATACTACACTTCCTCGACCAGTTAGAAAGCACTACATTCATATATATCTTAAACAATGTTGGTGACAAGCAGCACCCTTGCCTTAGACCCTTATTGACGACAAAACTTTCGGAGTATCCTAGTGATGTCTTGACACAGCTTTTAGTATTTTCATAAAGTTTCTTTACTAAATTTATGTGATGTTGATCCACTCCGTTCCGTTCCATTGCCTCCCAGAGTCTATTCACAGGAACACTGTCATAATGCTTTCTTTAGGTCAATGAAAACCATGTGTACTTTACTTCCGCAGGCAATAAATTTCTCTGTCAATTGCTTCAGACAAAACACATTATCGATATAATACGGTTAAAATAATTAACAAAAAATATTTGAGAAGATTGTTCAATTGCAATAAATTGTGCCGAAAATCAGTTGATTAAGAAGGTTCCTGTTCAGAATTATTAAGCCACAAAACTCTCCCAAACCACCATATTATGGATCCAAATTTATTTCTGTCCATTTTCTATACATTTATAATATGAAATCCAGTGGAAAAATAAGGAATATTTGTTTAAAATTCAACGAATGAAAATTATTTTATTGTGCTACCTAGGTACTTCAATTCCAATATTTGTGTCAGCCAAATATTTTCATCTCTTTGCATAGATAAAACATTCATGAACAACGAAGTTCATTTAATTTTCAACAACTTCGATATATTTAAAGTCCAGACAATTAATTGCAGTGGAATTACTAGGATAATAATGAAAGGATGTGCGAAGTGAAACAATATACAGTATACCCAGTGTTCGAATCCGGGTTCTCTTGCTTTCCGCGCAAGAGTGTTACCAACTGAGCTACACGCCCGTACGGATTAAATAGACTAACCCATGGCCATGGGTAAGGGCTGGGATCTCTGCAGAGAATGGAATGAAGTCTGGAGTTTTCCACCACAGAAGTTTTCCATACTGATAACCTAGCATCTTGGCGTCAAGCTGAAAAGCAACTCAGGGTCGAGCAAAGTGGGTTGCGCTCGATTTTGGACAACATCTTCTCAATTATATCGCTCCCAAACACCAAAGTAGGTATCGCGAGTAACTTATAAAGTAGTTAGGTATATAAATATAACTTATCTGATCCTACCTTTGCGAACGCCTGTGAGCCAAAAATATACTAAAGTTAAGTAGGTAGTTGAAATACTTTAACAAATGTAATTCTTCTGAGATTTTCGGTTTCCAAACAAGAAAACCTTAAAAGTAAAAAATGCACCAAATTCCTCTAATAAGGGATTAATCATTTAAATTTCCCAGCGTTGTGCACCTTGAACGGGTATAGGTTTGCAGTTCGACATTATGTTTGCTAATTGTAAGTGGATGGAAAGTGGTGGAAAGTATATAGAATTCTGAATAACAGTGACAGCTGATTCTGAAAACGATATCTTGATCGTTGCTTATATATCATGAAGAAACGGCAATCAAATTAGTCTTAATTTGTTAGCGACTGATAATTTATTCCAATGCCTTTAAAGAATAAACCCAGTATTATTTATTTCATTTTATTATCAACCATTTGTACTAATCTTGTACTTCATTGTTTATTATTTGATAGTTATATAGACTTTTCATTGTTCAATCTTCCACAATGTAAAACATGTTAGGTACTATATAATTTTCTATAATTTGATTGGTATTCTGTGTATTTTGCAATTTGCATTTGCTGCAAACAGAAATGAAATAAATATGTAATAATAATATATTATAATAATATGTTATATATTATATAATGATATATTTATTCCATGATTTATGCCAAAATCAATGACGGAGCTAAAAATATTTAGGTTGTTGATATATTACTACTGTATTACTGCCATTCATTTATAAATCTGACTTCCATATCTCATCAAATGCTCTGGACTCGCCTATAATGATTGCGTACTGAAATTGATATTGAACACTATTTGGAACTACAACATTATAACAAGTGGGTTATATAATATTGTTTCTTCATAATTAGATAGAAGCATCATATACTTGGTTGACGGTTTTGGTCTTAATGAAGCCGTCACAAAACCGAATAATTCATTTTAAAAGATACCTACACGGATTGTTTTGGATCAAAAATTTGGAATGTGATTGCATGTATTTCATGAACTGCAGTTTTACTAAATGACATTCGTAACATCATAACATCATTACTGTGAAAATGGAACTACACATTTCTAGTTCAGCAGTAATAGATATCTTTGTAGAAGATATATTATTTTATCGACGCTGAATTGAAATTGTAATTGAAGAATGAAGTGAGTTAAGATGGTTTCTTGAAGAGAATGTGATCATTGAATCGTAATGCAGAACTGTGGAAAGACTCAAGTAGACTCTAAGTAGATTTGAGCTATCTCTTTCGTATTATGAAAATTACGTTTACATCAAAGCAAAGTTGAATGAAATCTTCGCGACGTAGGTAATATCATTCGGAGTCTTTGCTTTGTCATGTTGAAATGGTTTATAGGAGTTACACTCTCCCTTTTTGTTATTACAATTTTATCCTCCTGTGACAAAGTGAAATCAGAACTAAGAAATGGCACCTTCAATGCGTTGTGAGCAAAGAAAACTCAATATAAATGTTATAAATTGAAATTGTCAGATTCCTCTATATTTTCCAAATTATTATCGCATGTAAATTTCATTTCGACAATGAATCATGCATGCAATTTTCTGTATTGGAAATTATATCAGTAATTCACACAAATAAATAAAATAAAACAACGTATACGTTGTGAGCTCATTTAATATGGTTGATATGTAATTAGAAAATAAACGGAAATTTAGTTAAATGACAACATTATTATATGGAAATACTCTGCCACTCAAAGCATTACCAACTTTTTGATTATTGAAGTTCAATTATTTTTAATGTAAATTTTAAAACAACGCCATAAGCTATAACGACAAAAATAATAATAAAGCCATTCTATTAAAAAAAACATTCTACCTAATTATCAAGCTGTGTTGCCAGTTGTGTAACTATTTTCACTGAAATACCGGCCATAAACCGCCCTACACAAATTCAATTTACTTCATACATTATTGCCGTGTTTTCATTTAGTTTTGCTTTATTTGATTGAATTTATTTGCTGTTTACCACAATGAACCAAGTACATTTCAACACGGCTCAGTAGCCTTATTGAACAATATTACAGTATTGACTCGTAGGAATGAGTTATAATAATCTTACTCTCCTGCAATAAATCCCATCGGTACAACGTTACAAAGAAGACTGAACTGAATGGAGGTACAGGCAAATATTTTAATTTCACTGGGAAAGAATTCAATACAATTTTTGCACGTTAATTTTGTTAAAAACAGAAAAGTTTGATATTTCTTTTCTTTACCCACAGTAATCTAAATTCTAAATTCCATAAAAAAGCATTTATTTTTAAATTTAAAATCTCATAACAAGAATGGTATGGCAACCCCATCACTTTGTTTGTCAGGGATTGTTTCATATGAAAAACACATTTCGCAGCACTTTTATATGAATAGTAATAAATGTGTTTGAATGAAGAGAGAGAAACGTCAAAGAATGTATCATGTTAACAAAAAATGAACAATATGGATTCGTATTTTTTTCCCTTACATCCAGAGTTTCTTGAAATTTGGAATTCTTTTACACAAAAATATTCCTTTCCGGCGTCGGAATAATTTCTTCCGTCATGATATGGTAAATATGCATACATTCCTCAAACTTCAATCGTATTTGACGGATGAAGAATCTTTCCCGAAGATAATGTATATTATGCATACCGTCTCTTCTTCACACCACTTGCCATTTTCTGTAGTATTCGATTTCAACAGTTTGGAAACTTCTCGCGCAAATGCAGCACTTTGTTTTCAATTACTCAATCAGAAGCTTGCAAATAAGTCAGGTTCACAGCCAGTTTGACGTAGGTATCTGTCAATAGAAATTAATTGGTTCTCAGTTGAAATATTGAATCAGTTGAGTCAACAAGCAAGCAGCAAGCTAATAGCGTGAGAAATACGTCCAGAAAGTTTACATGTAGAGTAATTGAAAACAATACGCAGTTACGACCAAACTGACATTTTTCCATGGAGAAAAATCCGAATCTTCCAAGAGAGAACAAGTGGACAAATATCACACTCTACGGATTGGATAACGATGGTGTTTGATCTATCTGAATCTCAATTGATTCTTTTATCCAATCTTTCGATAGAAGCAATCTATTCTGGAAACATATAGTTTGAGGTTTTCGACACCTCATCTAATAAATATATATCACAGATCTTGTCATCGCCGAGAATTCGAAACATATCCAAACCGAGTTTCCAAACATTTGCGTTTCAATATATCATTCGCTTACACGCTTTCAACAAGACGACTCAAGCACGGAGTTCGAATGTTCATTCTATTCTACTTGTCATGTTATTAGTACTTGGTCGTTGGCTATACATTCGCTTGGGTTTGTCCACGACTTTCTATATTGTGTGAATGTCATATAACGGGAGACATTGGATCTGCTTGCTTACAGTTATTCAGGTGATTGATATAAAAATAACGATTCTTTCACTTGATTTTTAGATCTCACTTCTCGTATTTTGAGGTAAACTAACGCTTAATTCTATAGATTTCCACCCTTCCTGATAAACCTAAGTGTATACCTATAATGCGGGACAACTTTTAACGATAACATTTTCCTAAACGGATAAAAAGTTTGACTGAAACCTGTCACAATCATCTCGTATTACCAAGCAACTAACCGGGACGATCTCAAACAGTATTCTACTCGTATTCTCAACTCCTCTGCGCTTCTATGGGCCACCAAGTAGGTTGAAAACGAAGAGTTTATCAAAATTCAGCTCTGCATCTTGAACAGAGTGTGTTAGGTTACATCCCATAACGCCCGTGAGGCAACTAGAGCTCATTTCGTTGTTCTCAAATTTGCAAGCGGATATTACGTCTGCCGAAACATCACAACCAAGGATCAAATGTGATTTTCGAGGTATTATTATGTGTATGGAGAATATGAACATTAACATTAAGAATGATCTAGAAATAAAACAATGTTGTGAAAATAACTGTGATGCCCTAATAATGTCACATTTAAACATTCAATCAAGTGTGATTTACAATTTATGTTTTGTTAAAGTTGAGAGCTTTGGTATCTATCGGACAATATTTTCCATTAACATTTTTATTTCAGATTTAACCTGGAATCGCATACTTAAAACGAAAGCAATTTAATTATGTAATTTCGATTTATACACCTTATGCTGTAGTAGTATTCAAGTATTCAGTAGTATATACTGCGTAGTATTCAGTAGTATTTCTGTTCAATTGTAATTCAAACTAGACTATTATGTTTAGAGCTCTCAAAGTATTTGTTTCCTCAGTGATCGGAAACATACCTCGAACTCTGGACCTCATGTAGGATTCAAGTGAGTCAGTATTAATGATAATCTCCACCTTCGTTTTACTTCCATGCGTTTCAGCTGCCCTCAGACAAGAATGACATATTAATCAATTTGGGCGGTCAACAGATTGCTGTTCCGGTTAGTACACTCTTGGGAACATGAAATGAAATGAGCTTTCTATTATCTTTACATATTCGAATATTGGATAACAGGGCGCTCAAAAAAGATATAATGTACTTCTTTTAAGCCTAACATCGTACTCTTTTGCAATTCCAATGTATATAAAAAGTAATCACAGGTTACAAAATGAAATGACCAGCATCGAAGGGAATTGAATCTGTGTCCTCTGTTTGCCATGCTCTGCGTCAATATGTTTTCATTCTTACATCAAAGAGACAACTTTATCTTGAAACTCACCCGTAAACGGAGGTAACGTTTGTGTAACAGCATCGTTTTTGGAATATTATACCATGGTGCAGATAGTAAATACGTATTATGAAATTGCTTTTCTATATGAGTGTGTATCTCTTCATTCATATTATTAAAATAACATCTCAAACTTACAATTTGATCAGACAAATGCAATCTCAGTGTTACGAATGATTAGTTCTAGCTCTCCTGCACGGAATAGAATGGTGTCCCGCTTTACTTAGAAGAAGAAGCAGTTGCCTATAGTCGTAGGGGCCACGACAAAACTACCTACGAGAATCCGATTAGTTGTTGACCCCTCTCTCGCATCAGAGAAAAGTAGATAAAAACCTACTGGACACATAAGGGCGTAACCCATCATTAAAAGCGAACTTTAGAGAATTCAATAACTAAATTGGTAGTGGTCTCATGAGGGTAGAAAAAAAAATCAGCGAAATCGATGGTTTATTTTCGTCAAAGTCTGGATCCATAAAACCATCGCTATTAGAACGTAAGAGGCTAATAAAAGGAAGGAATTATTATGAGAGGGCTGAGATTCATTCCTGTGATCATTAAATCTCTATGGCCTTATATATGACGTCACCAATATTGTTATTGTGAAATAAGAGTATCATTGAGAAAACTGGAAAACTCATATCCAAAAAAGGTTTCATAGCTCAAACAAAATTTGGGGTTTGTTGCGGAACAACAATAATATATTCTATAATTATGATTTTAAATGTTTTCCTAATGTATGAATATGAAAATACGGCGGAAAAATGTAATGTATAGGTATTTAGATATCCTTGATATACAATAGAGGAGTAATCCGACGAAGTTATCCAAACTATCAACAAAGGTACCTTTAATATTCGATCCTTCCAAATACCTATACCAGAGTGTACTTTGTAAGCATGCTGAGCTTTCAGAGTGGCCAAAGTTATGCTTCAATGTGATTACAGTTATTAAGCAAAGTTAGCTAATGCGTTAAGTAGTGTCATAATTAATTGTGTAGAGCTGGTAGAATAGGATGGGCAGGAGGGTATTGAATGCGAGCTCAAGCGTTCATCGTTCATCTTTCACGTCAATGTCAAGATAATAATTGTTTCACGCACGAATTGCTGCAAAACGGTCGAATGTTGAGGGACATCATCACTACGTCAAAACAGATTACCATATGGATATTCTGAATCAGCAGCAAACATGGCATTTTCTTCAATCAAACAAAACTAAAACTTACACGCATTTGAACATAATATCAGTCGTGACTGATAAACAATGCCAAATTTCTTCTTCCTGCATAATTGACAAGGATAAACTATTGTAAGTAAATTTAGTAAATATTAAAACTGTGCTTTGGTCATTGATGGAGGTAATTAATAAGTAGTGTCATCGAATAATTGTTTCGAAAACTACCAAATCTACCAAAGATGATTACGAATCCACGTATACTTCGCTTTCGGTTCGGTTTCGCTAAAGTTGAAGTTTGCCCAACATTATTTTTCGGCGAAATGGTAGCCATTTTGCAAAATTGAACCGAAAGCAAAGCAAATACGAAGTATGGGAACTATAGCTTTAGAGTCAATGATAGAATTCCGGGCTTTTGGCATGGAAGTCAATCAATTGTTTATTTGGATTGAGTGAAGTATCTATACTTGTGTCAGGATGATTTGAAAGAGACATCATCGATACCTCTTTCATGGTGAACATGTAATTTTTAGTCCTTACGAGGATTTAGTTTAGTATCGAATATTAATAGTATATTTAAAAATATAGAAATTAAGAATCAAATCAAATACGATAGATTTTCTTACTTTTCTATCATTTAACTAGCGTGTTTTAAAACGATCCTAGCATAATAAACCAGAAATACACACTGACGTTCTTTTAATCCACTTTATCAATGTGCATAACTCCTCTTTGATGGTACATGTAGTTTACACTTGCTTAATCCATGGAAAAACACTTTAAAGCTTATGTAACATTGTAGTCAACACCGAGTCTAATTTCATTAATAATTTTCACTCAACATTAAATTTGTGTAACTTTCTGCAAAATATGATGTTTTACTTCAAGAGATATATAGGGCACGATCGTTCGTGACATAAGGGATTTTGGGCGTCGGTGGGTGAGGGTTGTGGAAGGGAGAGGGGTTACATTTTACCATAATACATCCGTTCAACGTAATAGACAAGTCCGTGGTTTTTACTTTGCTCTAGACCCATTCATTTAGTGTATTACATTAGGTTAATGTCATGCATTTAATGATCAGTTAAAAGGTTTAATCTCTCCGCGTTTTAAGGATTATTATGAGTAGATGTAAGATAAATACAATCATAAGAACTTTTTGTAAAGTTTGTAATGAGCATAATCATAGTCTCTTCATATTATGATATTACCTCAGATACCTGATGATAATGAAATTTCCCCAACTAGGTTGAACGATGATTAAACATAAGAAGTTACGAAAATATAATAAGTAATAGACAAGTAACAATTAATTGTCATGATTCCATTGTATTTTTGTTGTGTATAAAATGCCCTGGCACCCCCCCCCCCCCCCTGCCAGGCACCTGGCAGTATCATAATTTGTATAGTCTATATGTTTCGAGTCTATTGCCCACATTTCGCAACTTCAATCATAAATGAATACCTCATAATTAACAATTATGGTATGTAATTTAATTATAAACTTGAAACTGATAACGAATTGTAATGGCTATACGCAAGGTCCCAAATAGTAGGTATATCGCACTTAAGCCCTAGAGCGACACAAGGAGACCTCAAGTTTATTTTAGATTTTGAAATTATATATCTCACTAATCGTATTAGATATGTGTAGGGCTTCGGTCAATATGGAAAATGCTGACGAAAGCTGAATAGGAAAGCATTATAGTGAAATAACTATTTTTATTTAAATTTCTAACATGCAACAGGAAAATTTGAACTTAATTAAAGTTCACAAATTTGTATAAACCAAGCACAAGAGACATATGTCACCGAGCGTCATGTTGAAGTTAATGCAATGTACTGAATACAACAGGTTGTATACATTTTTTGATCTTACTTTATATTTATGAGATTATAAAATATTTCGTTTTGTGAGTTGTTATTGATTTTCATGTAGTTTCAGTACATGTAAGATATAGCATGATGTCAAGTCACACAACAATGACCAAGGATTTGAGAGTCGAGGGGAGCGGTTTTGATTCTAAACAGTTTTGATATGTGATATGTATTAGAAATCCTCTTCTGATTTCACAACGAATAGAGAATGACTTGTATTTTAAAGAAATGTGACCATCTTCATCCGTCATCCGTCAATGCTGTTCGTTTGTTGCAATCGAAATGCAAGTTATTTTCTGTTTAGTTATTATGTTTATTACTTAATTTGTTTACTTCCACATTCAAGCCATTTTATGGCTTTGTGGACCTGAGTGTTTAATTTTTGTAAAGTGTATTTATCTTGTGTATTTGTAACAATAAAAAAATAAAAAAAAAACTGCTAATATCACCTCATGGAAATTCTGCAAGACGTCACTCACATTTTGTAGTTTTGAGACACAGCGTGTACTTATAATACGAATAAGAATTTGTAGTTGGTTTTCGAGTCACAGCCCAAAACAACATATATTTCTTATGCCATTCATAAAGTCACTTCAGTTTGAATATTCTTTATTAATCACAAAATAAAAATACAATTTTCTACAAACCAAGCCCCGTAGCCAGAACGGCTAGTCTGGGACAACATTTTAACATAAAATTTAATTTTTCTTATGGAATACAAACATACTTAAAACATAAAACTACAGATTTATACATAATGTTCATTTAGGCTCTTTGCCTGAGCGATTTTGTTATAAAACAATACATTCGTATCATATTATATGTCGTCGATTAGATATTAACAATGGTGGAATATTTCTTGTTTGATTATATGATAAACGAAATCGTGAATATAATCTAGGATTATGGATATAATATTTCCTGTAGGTACTACCATAAAGGTACTACATACCAAAGGCAAGGATAGAAAATCACTAAGATGTACTTTGTAAGTACCAAGTTTACGATTCTTGTTTTGGTTTATGTTTTTTTTAACAATGCTAGAAACTTTTATTTGCCAGACTATAGAATTGACTATTGCGTATTTAATGACTCTTCTAACTCAATATTCACTAAATGTGAGTTAGTGACTTTTTGCAGTAAACCCACGGCCTCTTCTTTTGTTGACATTGTTATAAAATGCAGGCAATAACATTTTATATAAACTTCTATGTCTCAATTTTATTGTTTTTACTAAGGCAGAAATTTTCTATAAATAAAAAAGGGAATCAATGACATTGGAATGTTCCAGCCAGGATGATGTCACAGCCACCCGCTTCAATTCAATTACCATGCAAATATTGAAAGACAAAATAACAAAAGACAACAAAAGACGAGATTTGTTTATATTTGTTACATATCGAAGATTCCCATTTGGATGGAATGGAAAGCTCCCGGCACAGAGAGCGTACTGTCACTTTTAACACTGGAGTTAAGAGCTTCACTGTTTCTTCATATGGTTTGATTATACAACATCCAAAGACGGGGACAGAAATATCGAGACTGCACCAAGTATCTTCTTTGCTGGAGTGAAGAGCAGCTAAGAAGTGACCAATGATAATAGCGTCAATGAATGATTCGGAGCAAGACTTGGACGTGACAATGGAATTGCATTGGATTATCCATTGGCTTCTTTTATCATTATTATCTACATAATAATGATAAAGGCCTGGATGAATGGGAATCGTTCTAATTATACATCATCGTCAAATTCGATAAATTTGTGAACACAATAATTGTCAAGAAATCTAAACAAATATATAGTTATCAACAAATTTGCTTAATTAAGTCTGGTAAAGATATATTTTGCTTTCACTAAATTATGTCGCCTAATAATGAAAATTAATATTTGTTCGAAACGTCTCAACGAAATTAATGTGCCAGCACTAAAAACATTTGTTGTTGTAAATGTAAAAAATGGTTCTGAAAAGTTTCATGACAATAAAAAATGTAAGAGCTATGACGTAACATGGCACAGTCATGAAGTAATAATGTCATACGAATAGCCTTCTTTCGCTGTTAGCTGTACACAATTGATTGAAATTTACTTTTCATCTATTCTATATACAAGTATCTAGGCATACTTACTGCGTACTACCACTTATTTCTTATATAATACAATTCTTCTACCAAAAGGGAAATGAAAAATTCTGCTGAAAAACAGAATGATAGAACATTTTCATATATTGAAATGCCAAATCTAGGCTAGATCTAGACAGAATGCCATCTTCACGTTTCTGGATTTTCTATGGCTGCTATACGCCAGGATATTCATCATATTTTCCCTCTTCGCGTTTCAAAACCAAATTCAATTTCAATCCAAAAAGAGGTTTGCTTAAGCAGAAACTCGCACACTTACCCAAATAAGATTTCCTCAAGTATTTCAAAGAAAATATTTCTCACAATAAGTAATTGTCAAAGTTTCACAATGCAATAAATAAAAGCACGTTCTTTATAGGATAAAAGGAAACTACATACGCCACGACGATCTTCAAACGAATGCAATATGTTCACGATAAAATACAAAAAAACGAATTTACAACATTTGCGAAAAACAATCGTATCTTCCAAACAAGGCGACAACGAAATTCTACATATTCATTTCATTCATGATTCATGGCTGAAACAACAAAAATCGCTTAAATTCAAATAGATAGACATGTTAATAATACCTATAGGTACTGATATACCTATAGATAAAAATTGTATCTTTATCATAGTGTATCTTGATAAAAGAAAATGCAACAGAACCGAAACACAAACACGAATAATCTGTAGTATGTAATCACTAATCACAAAATAGCATAGAATGTTGACAAATAAAGAGAAATATATCCTGTCGTCCAACACATTTTATACATACATAAATAATCGTCATATAAACAAAGTGTCTTTCATATCAAGACACATGTATCTAGATAGGTCACTACATTAATTATACCTATTAATAAAGCTCCAAGAAGGTAAAAAATTACTTTTTCTTATTACTTTGGCTCCATACTGCAAATGAGTTTATTCGCATTTTAATGACCATCTCATAGTCATAACCATTTAGCACTGTGTCCTCCATCTCATTTCTAGGTTATCAAATGTAAGAATCTTCTTACTCTAGCTAGAGAAAATAAGCCAGTCTATAATAGTCATTACTTTTTGCTACAGATGGGGAAAATAGTGGCACCACAATTTTCCTCTTTACGAGAATATTTCTTTTGTGAGCACATGCACATGCATTGCGTTTTCATAACAACATTTTTCAAGTTTTTCTAAGCCATCGCTATGAAAAAAATATCAAGTTTGTAAAAAGTTCCACTATTTGAGTTATTGGGGATATTAATTTAAATTTTAGCGTATTTCTACGGCACATCTGAAAAAAGCATTTAAATTGAAAGATGACAAAAATTATACGTATGCAGGGGTAGGGATAGTCCATCATATAGGAAGAAAACTAACGTTCATAACATAAAAACCATCGGAATAAGTTCACGTATATTTCAAGGAATTTGAAAATAAAATATTAGTTTAAAACCACTGTTTCAATCTCTCCATCCTCTAACAGCATACTACATAATCATAGATCCCGTATAGAACAAGAAGACATAGTTGCGTAAATTTTAAGTCGCAAGAAATTTCTCACTTTTTTCGATTACATTTGTTTGATAAAAAGTGTAGTTTTACAGCTGTCTAAATGTGTGCATATCCCAATAAACGCTTTGTTTTTGCTAATCAAATGAACGAGTAATTTCAAGATAGTCCCCGGCTCTGACCCGTTAGCATATGTTAGGGTCAACTTGAAACTTGAAGAGACATTCATTGGCCTGTCCACCCACGGTGCGTTACAGCCAGTTTAACTAATAAAAGGTCATTAGTCGCACCATTTTCCCCAATCTGATACACACAAGCATTTTACGAGCAAAAGGATTTGGTCATTGGCGATCGTTCTCTTTTACAAACCTTTTTATTTTAACCAGCATTTTGTAAGCAGTAGCAAAGCGAATTTGTTTCAAAATGTTATAATTTGTCCTTCTTCATAAATTATTGGTACCTACACGATTAATTTTTAAACTTACTTTCAAGATAAATACCTATTGTAAAAGATCAACGAAAGTTGTGTAATATATATGTTATAATTTCCGTCTTAACCCCAAGCCTGAGTATTTATAATTATGTTTAAAACCAAGCAGATTATAAGGCTTTTTCTCTGAATATAAATGTAAAAACCTTAAATCTTACACATTTTTGAAGCCCGATTTCTGATTAGTTAGTTGATATGTAACGAGTAATGTAAAAAATATCAGTAAAACAAACGAAGTTAATGCCTATACAATCATTTATTTCAAGTTGTGTTTCAATATTACTTTTCACAAACATACGTACAAAAAAAACACGATAAAGTAGCCATGCAAACCGACAATAATCTAGATGGATATCTCTTTGGGACAGCAGGGATTTCATACGACAATGACACTCTTCCTTCTTCCTTCTACCCGCTCCCTACTACCACACGTTCATTGTCTGCTGTGTTCCCTTTCTACCATTCCCCTCTAGAATCACTCGCTCTCTTACTACGCTGTACCATAAACACCGCCAGTATGACAGAGCAAGCGAATCATCAACAATGTTTAATAGCAGTTATATTGTTTTGAATGTGGTACTATATTATATATATATGCATGCCAGGTTGTTCATTTCGAATGCAGTAAGCCATTTGAATTTGATACATTTTACTCTCTCTGTGGTTTCTCATCCACCTGAAATAATTCTCTTGATATGTTATAGGATGTAAAAGATACCTCATTCTCTCATATTGTGTTGTAAACTCCATTACTACCAAACACCTTGGTAAAAAAGATACATAGATGAAATTATAGTTGGGTATACCACCCTTCATTCTAAAGTGCTTTTCCTCGACCAGCCCTCTGGAAATATAATATCAAAGCTTTCAATTTTGTTTATACGGTTTTAGTAAAGACTTACACACAGCACAAAAAGGTGTTCCGAGCTTTAAAAAAAACGTATTACTGTGAGGGAACGCGTATAGGTTTGTAAAATATGTATTTAAAAAAAGACAAAATGATCTATTTTGTGAATGACGAGAATATTGGGAACATCGAGACACAACTTCAAGAATTTGTGATAAAATTGATTGTGTATTTCATTGTGTATTCTTTTCTTACATTATGCAACTGGAATTAGGTCTTACAAAGTTAATTACACAGCAGCCACATAATTACGTAATGCACATGACCACCCGATCAAACTAGAGAGATCAAACACGTTTATTACAGAAAAGCATCGCATTCTGCATGACTTTGTACCTACATGTCCAAAGCACATAAACTGCATACAACAATGTGTAATAACTGAAGTTCTCCAAATGAATCACAACATGTTGATCTATATCAGCTATTTATTTATATATTTCTAAGCATTGTTTCACATTTGTTTAATTTTATAATGTATCAATGTTGTCATACAGTTAAAATAACAGGTTAAAGAAGTCTCTAAATTACAACACAGCTTATGTCAAACAGTGCTAAAATACATGGTTCATGAACTCCTCAGTAGAGTGAAATGAATTTGAAACAAACTTAAACCCAAAACAAATAATCTGGAGGATAGACCAATGTTCTACTTATTCAGAGAACTTGTTTGTCAGGAAGGGTTTGGTTTTCCGTATATTTTAGTGAACTTTGATTATTCATTATTAAATAATATTAGGTGCAGTCTTCATCTGTATAAAGATCCATTGAATGAAATGGTTTCCCACATTCACAATTTCGCCATTCACATTCATTTATCTCGTCAACTACGATATAAGCTAGTTCAAACAATATGTTTATTTGACTGCATGGTGAGTTAAATTGATATTGCTTGTTATTTGCACAACTTAAGAATCATTATGTAATGATCTTTCATCCGGCAAATTGCATTCAATATGCAAGTCTTGCTCTCAACGTATGTCCCGGGTGGTGGACCATGGCCAAATCATATTGATTTCCGATCAGTGATCAATCAAATATGCAATACATGATCACAGGAACAGCCGGTCTCTTCGTACCGACAAATTTCACACATAAATATTTTTAATTTTTTTACGCGAACGAATTCAATGACATGGCTGTATTTTGTGATCCGCGAAACGCAATTGAAAAACTGCGTCCATATCTCAACTTTGTATTTAACTGCCAAACGTTGGACCGAAGTTGATCAAACTTTATCATACTTTAATATTTAGATAAAGAAAAACACATTTCTCAAAAAATCGACCAAAGTCTTAACTAGACAAAAACTATAAATAACTTCACACAATAAGCAAATTATTTTACTTTATAAATTAGAATTAGAAGTCAATTTTAATTTTGATTAGCCTAAATTACTAATTAATACCATTTCTGATTTCTGTCTTTAGGTAAAGAAAATGTAAAAATGAATAATATTATAATGGTTTCGTCTCAATTGAAACGAACTGAAATAATTTTGTACGAAAAGCAAATTTAGCATGCGAAATGTTTGACATCGCGATCCAAGATGAATTGATAAAGAAGGCGTGGAATCGGCGCGAAGGTAAGGGAAAGATAAAGACTAAAGATTTCAAATTCCCTTCAATTTTCTACCCGTAAATCTCTTATCATTTAGTAGTCACCATTTTCTTATCAGCCGAGCGAAATAACTGGATTTTCTCTTTCATCCTTTCGAATGCCACAAAACGTAGCTAATTTCCATAAAATTGGAGCTACCTCCAAGAAGGACTTGTCCAACTCGATGCAATGTCGAGCAATGTGGGCTACAAACAGACACACCACAACACTGTGATGTGTGATAGGGGCTAATGACATTGTGGACACTTCAGGATTAGTTGCTAACCTCATTCGTTCCATTAGATTACATCTTGGTATTCGTGAACAAAAGCCTGAATTGCTGAAGCACATAATGATCCCTCGAATTGAAATTAGTAATAATAAGAGTGATATTCGACGCTCTTAATTTTGAAAGGTACTTATAACTAGTTTTATTGAGATATGCACTTTATTCACTTATAATACATTTCTGAGAGAAATAAAAAATCCGGCATGACGCATAGCGCTAATAGTAAATATTTTGGAATGCGATTGGAAATGTCCAATCACTTGTTACTCTAGAAAAATAAAGTAGATAAATGCTAGTTTTGAAACAATTTCCGTTCCCTATGGCATTTAGAATATTTTTCGCTTGGGAGTTTTAATTTTGACTTGCGTGTGTTACTTGAAGAATTCGTTTAATCAAATATCTTGAAAATTGTTGAAATTCAACGAAAATCATAATAATTGTAAAATTATCTTTTTTCGGTATATACCTACCCTTCTTTGATTGTCATTAAATGACAATTATCGAAGAGAGTATTTAAATAATCTATTTACTTACCTGTTAAAATGACGGTTGCGAAAACCAAAGAGATCCAATTTATTTTTGAATAAAATAGAAACAACATTTTTTACGCTATTCGTTCGTATTTTATGCGCGAAATTGTCTTCAGTAGTCTGCACTGGCACTAGAAATATATTTATTTATTGAATTACTCAAGACACTGAACAGTCACCTTTCAAGACAAAATAATATATTAAATCATCGACTTATAATAAAATATTTTTTGTTTAGTTGTAGAGCGCCATCTATTTCGATCCGAGTGATGTTAGGTTTGTGATGTTGCCGCCACCAAGTCTTCCCGCCGATTAGAACGTCGCTAGTGTTTGGAAAAGTTCCGCCAGAGTGAGCCACTAAACACATGCGCACATCCACTGGTGGGAGGGAGAGAGCACGATTCAAATATCACGTTTCATTTCTATACACACCGATGATTGTTGACATTTTTTTGTCGCCATTCTTTGTTCAGATTGGCAAAAGGGTTCTTGCAATATCTTGTACAAAAATTTTGTTGGAGTGGTGAGGTATGCATTATTATTTGATAAATGAAGAGCTCGAATCTTGAATGGAACAATGCACTGTCAACAGTGATATTAAATCTAGATCCCACGTATATTAAATAGGCTTGAGTTAATCAGTTTTCATTCCAAGGATATTCATTCTATAGAATATCCGACAGGTACTATAAAGTCTATTATTTGGTTAAATTATTATATTTGGTGAGTTTGAAGAGTTCTGGTAGAGTTTAATTTGAACCAATCGTGTTATTTTTTATGTGTTCTACTCAATTTGAAAAAATAGTGTTAAAATTGATATGAATTTTAGTTCAGCAATGTTCGAAATATTATTTCGTTTAACCTTGGACTCCAAATTTTCGGAACGCCTGGAGGTTCTTGCCATACCTATAAAAGTTACTCCCAAAACAGTGTTGGGGAAGTTCCTTTTTAAAACGATCTTTTAAAAGTTCAGTTCACGTCCAAATATATGAACTTTTTAAAAGTTCAAGTTCTTTATTTTAAGCATGTGTAGTAAAAGTTCACGTTCCTTAAAAAACGAATATAAGTTATTTTAAAAGTTCTTTAAAAAAAAACTATATAATTAACTACGCGTGAAACTTAAATGGAACTGGGAAGAATCTAAGAGGGGCCCCTACTTCCCATTCCACACCTGCCTCAAACTACCCTCGCCATAGTAACCAATCCACGGAAATCTTCGGATCGGCTCGGACTTTATTCCGATTCGACTGCTTAGTGCTCAGTAGGAAAGAGCGAACTTGATCGAAACGTTCGTGGTTAAAACGAACGTTTGACGTTCACGTTCTTTGTATACCTAAAAGAACGCGTTAGCTCAAAAGTTCGCAAAAAAAAGTAACGCGTTCCTAGGAACGCGTTCTTTTTAAAAGTTCCCTCCCCAACACTGTCCCAAAATCCTCCGTATCAATCGATTGAATTTTGTTCAATTTCATACACTGATCTTTTAGCTTGTAACTGCAGGTTAGAGTTAGGTACCTAAGTATAGTTCTTCCTAAGAATAATTATTTGAGAGTGAGTAGTTATAGGTACTTTTCATGATATTCGATTAACGATGTGCTTAACAAGAGACTGCATTTAGTTACACCAAAACGCCATTACCTATTCAGTAATTGTTACGTTGAACCACAAAACGCTAAATAAAATATCGATACCGTGCACTTAATGCCAGTGTTGAATCCAGACATTTTTCTCGAGAGGGGCACTTGAATAGTTGGGGGTGGCATATTTTTGGGGTAGTTTTTGGATGTTGGTGTTTCGAGGGGGGGGGGGGGGGGGGTTGACTTAATTTATGAATATGCTTGTAGTTGTACGAAGAAGAAAGCACTTATTATACGTAACATAATATTTTGAAAAGTCACCGTGGAAAACAGGGGGGTCGGGGGCGTAGCCCCCGAGAAAACTTTTGATCAAGGCCATTCGTTTAGGTGCAATTTTGAATCACAGCAAAATATCAAAAAAATAAAAAAAGTCTAAGAGATTTGAGAATAGGTAAATTTATTGAACTTACCAGGATATGCATGTCCGGGGCGCATAGCCCCGGAAATTTTTTGGAATTTTAACTCAATTCTAACCGATTTGGAAGGGTTTTGACATGATCCGTCTATTTGTATTTTTTTTCACGTATTATTTTGAATGTGCTAATTTTTTTAAAATGAAACCCTGATTTCGGGGGGCCCCCACTGAATACGCCCTTGCGTAACTACGTAACTTGCAGACAAGCTTTTCAATATACATACCAATAGGTATGTTGATCTGAATAATATGAATAACTTTTCTTTATTTTCATTTTATAATATTTTGCAATATTTGTGCCGGGGGAGGCACATTCATAACTCGGGAGGGGGTTGCTATGTCGGATGTTCCAAAAAGCTTCCAATCGACGACACTCCGCTGTGATCAAACTACTACACACATTTGGCTGAAAACTTGACATATTATAAAGGACATGCAAAGTTGTGTTGTATGAAAGTTTCAATAACATTCCTTTTGTACGAAAGAAGTACAGCTGTAAGAATTTAGTCATTCAAAGATCGATTTTACAGAGATTTTACAATTGTGTGTTCTTCAAAGTTCAAAGGAATCTTGAAGACCAGTAAATGCAAAATCTATTTATTAAGTACTGAACAAATTGTCATATAGTTGATCAAGCGTCTCCATTAGAACTTTTGGTCACCTTCTCTGTTTATTTTTTTGTTTGGCTCGACGCCACAGATCACATTCTTTTCCCGATCGAGCTGAAATTTTGCACACATAACATTCTAACGTACTCGTGTACAGTTTTTGAGTGCTGCCCTCCGATTGGTTCAAAAATGAAAATATCCTGTAGCTCACACCGTTTGACTTGTCAAATCGAAATTTTTCACGTTTTTGGAGGTTGCCGTATAGTTTTAGGGATGTAAATTTCAGACAAATCTTCTAAGTTAATTGTTAAAATTTAAAAAAGTATCTTTTGATTGGTCGAAAATCAATGCACTTATTGATGTTCTTACATTTGTGTAACTGTCAGAAATTGTCGAAATTTAAATGCCACTGCTTTCTGGTTGTTTTCAAAGTGTATAGATGGTATGGATGGTTATTCTCAGTTTCAATTTAAAACAGATTATTTTATGTTGATTGAGTGGATTATGTTGCAATCATAATCATATGTAATCATAATAGGGAAGTGGTGAAGTTTAGATTTTAGAATAATAAATATTTTATGAAAGTTGAGATGTTGTTGAAAACAGATGTGGTATTTTTTTTGTTGTGTGATGAATAGTTTTCAAGGGGGGTTAGAAGAATTTTGAATACTTGTGACGTCATTTCCGGTATTTGTTATTGGTAATTTCTGGTTTTACTATTGATCTGTTTTGTCATATGACTGTTGGAGTCGATTGCCACCAGTTCCGTTATAATCGGTTCAGCCGTTTTCAAGATGATGCAACTTCCGGTTTCAAAATGGCGTCCCAAATCTCTCTCTGGGCTAGTATTTATCAGGCACCAAAATTCTATAAGGGACAACATTTCCTGATCAAACAGTTCCGCCGTTATGCCAATAATTGCGTTATATTGATGTTTAATTTTTCATATAATTTGATTAAAATTTTGTTTGACAACAATTAGTAGATGCGTGGTGAACTTTTGATCATATTCATACCAAAAATATAAGCCTTTATTACCAACATTTACCCGTAAAAACATTTATTCTAGCTTCTTTAGTTACGTCACTACGACTATTTTTTTTTTTTTTATTAATGTTTAAAGACGCGTCGACGATACGACTAATTATTTAAATGACGTCATTTTATGAAATCATTGAATAAATCCAAAAATAATTAATATTATCACCCAATTTTTTTTCGACTATTGTATCCTAATATAATACATACTTTTTATTGAAAACAAATATCAAAATGTGTTCTGTGATTCTAAAAAAAAAAAAAAAAATTATGTTCTCAAAATTTGAACTTTACACGTAATTTTTGACAATTTCCCTTCACATCTCTGCGTAAAACTTTTTTTTGTTGTAATCAGCGAATTTTTCTGAATAAGGTCTGATGAAAAAGACAAATCTTGCAATTTGTCCCGGGTTCGGCCTGTTTTTAGCCTTCGTTGCTTGGCCTATAACAATCATGGTGGGACATGGGACAACCTCCTTATGATATCATAACTTGGAATTAAGACGTGGTTTCAGGAATAAGCGTCCAGATAACAATTCAGACTTCGAACGGAAATTTGAAATTTAGAAATATATTATAAATCCCATACATTTAAACTACGAAAATTCAGAAAGAACGCGTTGATATGATAAGCGATCACCCGAATTACAAGGAAAGTGATAGCTTCTCCTTTCGGCTCTTTTGGCAGGGACCTCTGTTTTTGTTTGTTTGTTTGCTTGTTTGTTTGCTTGTTTTTCTGTTGATGCTGGTATTAACGTAACACCGTTTCCCCGATCGAGTTTAAATTTTGCACACATATTAGAACCAACTCAGCAGCTTGCAGGCTGAAAATGTTTTGAATACCGTTGATTCGTTCAAGTTTAAAAAAAAAATCTTCTGATTAGTTTATCCGATCAATTTTAAATTGGGCAAGGTCATGAAGGCCAACGTTTTATTAAATTATAAAGGTTTCAGCCAAATCCTTTCATTGGTTAAATTTAAAAAAAATCACAATTGGTCGAAAATCAAAATGTTCCGATTAAGTTCAAATATTTCATGTGATCAAGACCAACATTACCTATTCCATTCAACACGGGAAACCTCACCAGGCCCGGACACTGGAAGGATTGACAGATTGTACACATTTTCAACTTAATCGGTCAAGTATTAATAGGTAGCTGTCAAATTAGGTTTATCGAAAAGTATACGTAATTAACGGCACATGGATATGTTTTCAGAGTGTATAATATGGAATTTGGAAAGTTGCAAAAAAATAATTATTATCTGCCGTATCTGAGTATCTGCCCCCCCCCCCCCCCCCCCCACACTATGGCCATGGCCCCCTGTCATTTTCCGACCCAGCCACCCGGTCCGGTGGCCTGTAGTTACGCCACTGCTAGAGCTAAGTCATTGATATGATCGCTGGTCATAGTCACACATTTGGTCACATCATGGTTCCCCGCTAAAATGGGTGTAATGTAATATATATTTTAATTCAGTTTTGTAGGTAGTTTAAAAAATGGTGACAGAATCACACTACTAAAACCGGGAAGTAACAAAAAATAACAGTGAAAGTACATACGAGGGGCTGTATTCATAAATATATTTTCTTACTCATATTATCTCATGTAGACTTCTTCTAGCTTCTTCCTACTTTCTGTCTTTCTTCGGCTCATTTATCGTCATCTTCTTTCTTATGTTGCCTTCTTCTTGACACAATGCGCCAAGCTTTTTTTTAAGTTGTATTTTAAATTAATACAAAAAAACTGTTTTTAAATACATTTTGAAGAATTTTTAAATTTTGAAGAATTTGTATTAATCGCTTCCAATTTTTATAATTTTGTTAAAGTTTACAATAATGGTTCACATAGATTTTTTTGCCTTCGAATTTGGGCACAATGTTAGGTTTATAGTGTTGTGCTTGGCGGCAGTAACTGGGCGAAATGATTTCACGAATTTTAAGTGCGAAAAAATTTCAAAGATCATTTAATATAATTTTTCAAAGATCATTTAATACTAATACAATAAGTATGTTATTGCTTGGCCCTTCTTTTAGATCTCAATTCTTTTAGGTGGGAAGGTGCTTGGCAGTTTTTAAAAGTTTTTGTTTTTGTACAACATAATTTCTTACTCGTATTATCTCAAATTTGTTGATCATTTTGTTGAAGACACTTGGAATATTAGTATCTTGTTTAAACTTCCCGCCATAATTGAAATGTCAGCTGTCGCTGTCATTTGGGAAGTAGGGGTGTCTGCGAGGTGCCAGGTGGAGCATCTTTGCATGAACGTCAAACTCACTATGGACGTGGAACTTGTCAACCTTATTAAAATAATATTTCCTGATAATTCAACCCTTCCAGGTAACGATATTTTTAATTTGATGTGCTATTACATTTTTATAAATTACTGTGGGTTGTATTCAAATATTTTAAATACTATTCGTACATTTATGACAGATTACCTAAATGCACATAACCCTACTTTTTCACATAATTATTTATATATTTTAGATACCTACCTAGTAAATAATTGATAAAATGTAATTACAATATTTCAGCGAATTGGAAAGAAAATCCAGACATTGCAGCATATCTCGTTAAGTTGGGTTCATTTGGACTTGAGAATCTAAGTAAGTACCTAGTTAGTAGTACCTAGCTACCTATAGGGGCAGTGGCTCGGGTCACGAACATCGTGACTTTTAGCTGTACCGGAGCGAATGGAAATCACAGCCTTGTATACATAAAATGTATGGTGTATCCACTTCACGCATTTAACATTCGGCCGAATGTAGATGATTTTGGGCGGCGAGTTTGCCTTTCTCAGATCGCAGCGCTGCGACCAGCTGCGGCAAAACGCAAAACTAGCACATACGCCTCATGTGCTGTCATTATCACCTCTGTAGTTCTCACATTATGCCGCTAGGATCGCATCGTTCACAAGACAATTCAAGGTCATATTTTAATCTCAAAAAATGTTATGTGTTTTTGCGTGAAGTGGATAGGTACACTATTCATTTTATGTATACAAGGCTGTGATTTCCATTCACTCTGGCTGTTCTACAGAAACCACGAACATCTCATTGCGTATATACGCCAACACTTGTACTTTTCGCGGTACAAAAATTAAATGATCTTACTCAAATTCTTTCTAGCCAAATTAAGGGCAATTTATAGAGTCATTACGTATTAGTTATTATTATTATTTACTCTAATGCACTATTTTTTAATAGATTTAATAATATTACATAAATAGTGATGTAATATCTAATAAATAATGTTAGGAAAGATATTTTCATGCCTAGCACAAATTATTGCATATTATAAAATAGGTATGTAGACCATTTACTATTATTTATTTAGTATGCATTATCCATAAAATGAGATGTAAAAAATAATGATGTAAGGAAAATAATTTGTATGCTTTAGGTACACTTGGCCAAACAAAACTTGAACGTTCAATAAATCTGATAGGCTGATAAATGTAAGATCGCACCATCAGAAGTCAGTCTAAGCGCTCTCATTGTCTCACTCTAGTAGGTGACCTCACATTTCAATGATAATAACAAGCTTTGATTGGCTATGGGATATGACCCCCTGCTGAAAAATCTTAGCAAGATCTTGCTAAGATCTTGCCAAGATCTTAGCAAGATATTGTAAACAAGATCTTGCAAGATCTTGCCAAGATCTTAGCAAGATCTTGGCAAGATCTTGGCAAGATCTTGCAAGAACTTGGCAAGATCTTGCAAGATATTGCTAAGTTCTTGCAAGATCTTGCTTAGATCTTGCAAGATCTTGCCAAGTTCTTGCAAGATCTTGCAAGAACTTAGCAATATCTTGCAAGATCTTGCCAAGTTCTTGCAAGATCTTGCCAAGATCTTAGCAAGATCTTGTACATTTTGCTGCCAAAAAAACGTTAAAATTTCATAAAAAAATAAAATTTTCTATATTTATGAATACTCACTTGCATTCGGGAAACCTCTTCTGAAGTATTGGACAAGGTTTGATTACACATTTCAATTGGTGTGTTGGATACCTCGGTTCTCGTTAGATCACCGAGGTTAAGCAACATTGAGCGCGGTCAGCGATTGGATGGGTGACCATTCAACTCTGCCTTGCCAGGTTGCTGCCGTTGGGTCAGAGAAACTGGGGTGTTTGGGGGTTAGTGTGACGACCTCCCTCCACCTGTTATCAGTCTCTCGACGGCGCGGGTTGTGGAGGCTCGTGCTGTGAATGTTACACCGTCCTTCGGAAGGGACGTTAAGCCGTTGGTCCCCTTGGTATCTTTCGTCAGGAGTAGGCTACATGCCGGTACCGGGTTTCCTCTCCTCCCTTCTCTATATTACATTCTCACTAGTGGAGCCTGGCTCTGTTGAGAATATAGACTTAATAATAATAATAATAATAATTATAAAATCCCGTGGAACCGCCGTGTTTTGAACCTGCGATCTCGTGGTCCGTAGTCGAGCGTCTTACCGAGTAGGCCACCGGTGCAGACAAGACTTAGCTGCGCTAATAGTGATCATATTGAGTTTTCATATTTAAGTGAACATATTTATACTATTTAGTGGATCATTATATTGTTATTAACATGATAAAATAGGAGAAACGATAAATATTAAGATTTATTTATAAAGTAAATTGATCTGTGATATTTCCCCATAAAATATATCAGCTCACGCTCTGTAGTATAATTACTATAGTTTATTTTACTAGGTGATGTGGTGCAAATTTTCTAAGTCAATGAAGTAAAAATTCTGTAGTTTATATACCTTACTACTACAAATACTGTAGTAAAAAGTCAATGTAAGATACTTCAGAATTTACTAAACTACAATATAAATCGGCTATAGTAAACTTACTGTAGATTACACTTTTCTTTACTACAGATGAGATACTATAGATTTTCAATGAAGTATATATACTACCTATAGAACTTACTATAGCAAACTTATTCTGTCTGTAGTCAAAGTACTCTAGCTACATACTTCGAATTACTACAGTGAAGTACGTTCCCTATAACTTTACTATAGAAAACTGCAGTATATATCGCAAGTAGTAAAAACACTATAGGACATACTTAGAATTATTATTATTATTTATTTATCAACAATTACTACAGTAGGTCAAGTATATTTACTCCAGAGTAAAAAACAGTCTTTTTCAGCGGTAGTAAAAATACTGTAGTTTATACTTTAGTTTACCACCGATACTGTAGAATTTACTTCAGTAATCTATGGTATTATGGAGTAAGTTTTTGCATGTACTTCAAGTACTATAGCACATACTATAGTTTACTACACGTTATTACATAATACTTTGGAATACCTACTTCAAAATATACTATAGGAAATTTTCCTAAGGGCCTTAGCAAGATCTTGAAAAAATCTTGGTAAGATCTTGGCAAGATCTTGGCAAGATCTTGGCAAGATCTTGATTAGGTCTTGTCAAGATCTTGATAAAATCTTATTAAGATATTACCAAGATCTTACCAAGATCTTGGTAAGATCTTGGCAAGATCTTGATTAGGTCTTGTCAAGATCTTGATAAGATCTTATCAAGATATTACCAAGATCTTGGTAAGATCTTGGCAAGATCTTGGTAAGATCTTAGCAAGATCTTGATTAGGTCTTGTCAAGATCTTGATAAGATCTTATCAAGATATTACCAAGATCTTGGTAAGATCTTAGCAAGATCTTATTTAATACAAGATCTTGCAAAGACCTTACTAAGATCTTGTCAAGATCTTGGTAAATCCAAGATCTTGATAAGATCTTAGCAAGATCTTGGCAAGATCTTGGTTAATACAAGATCTTAGCAAGATCTTGCAAGATCTTGCAAGATCTTGGCAAGAATTTTCAGCAGGGCCAGCAGTCATTCAAATTTGGTCAACGTTCAAGTTTTGTTTGGCCGAGTGTACATATACAAAATTTAACAATAAATTACAAACACAAAATTCTGAGGCGAGTCTTATTTGTGAATCCATTCAAAATTTGGATTTCGGTAAAAATGTAAATTTTGTATGTATTCAAAGCCTAAATCATGAATCGTTACTATATAGAATTAGTATTAAACTTTAAATTCATCAATTTGGCATTCTCCTAATTGTTTATCGCATTTGCAATAAAAAATTACTACCTACTTTGTTAATTGCCATACCAAATAACAAGTTAGGTACTTAGAAAACGCTCTGATGAAACGTGTTTATAAGCAATCCTGATTCCTGCGTAGTGTGCATGCGAAGTGTAATATGGATGTGAAAGTTGCTGCTCTATGCAGAACTTGAAAACAGCTGTGAAGACAAATGCAGTGAAAATTCCTTTCTTAATCAATCAAACTTTTTTACATTCCGATGATATCATTTCTGGTGATAGGTCAAGATCTGTATAAGGTGAAAATTGGTGAAAAGGTGAAAATCAAAATTTGAACAAGTATTTCGAGACAGGAGGGGAATTTGATAAAACCCTCTCTTTGGCTTCCAAATAGGTAATTGGCTATTTACAATTTAGCATTTTAACAATTCAGTGATAATTTTAAAAATGGATCAAAATATTAACTTTGACTAAATTGTATTGATTACAATTCAATTAAATTATAAGCCCTGAAAATATTTTCTAAAGATATTAAATCGCATTTTGTTTAAATATTAAGAAATCTATTCAAAATAATGTACTATTTAAAAAATAACATCTCTATAAATCGCACTCAATTTGGCTTGAAAGAATAAATGTTTTAGGCAATCATTTAATTTTTGTACCACGAAAAATAGGTACAAGTGTTGGCGCATGCGCAATGGGCTGTTGGTGACTTCTGCAGTTCAAGTTAAAGTCACACGATGCTCGTGACACGAGACACTGTCTACCTATAAGCCCTGCATTATGTTTTATTTTCTATGTTCCTCGACTACTTGTTCAAACCTGCAAGCAGACTGTCAATACTACATTGAAGTAGGTAGCAAGTGGAAGACCTCAGGGTCAACCATTTGTGAATGTGCCTTCATGAGTTGTTATTTAAACATGTCATAGTGCATTGAGGTGATGTGATTTGACATGTTTGACATCTTTATTTTATGGCTACTTTATTTTTCAGAATTTGTTTCACTATCTTCATTATAAATTGTTAACCAATGAAAGGAATTGGCTAGCCTTTTCCTATTAAATTAGTGGTGATGATTGCCGGCCAGTGAAAGTTATAATACATAGCTCCACCGTTAGTCCACATATGATTTTTGAGTAGGTACTACCTGGTTTGTGTAGGTACATGGTTTCAAATCAATTAAAAAAATATTGGAACATATATTTTGAGTTGGTGATTTATTTTATAATATTTGTATACAAATATGATATTTTATAAAGAAATTGCTATTATGTATTTGAAATCAGTACAAAAAAGTGCTTGATTTGTGTTTAAAACCTTTTGAGTGCTACTGATGCATACCTATGCATCACCCATCAACTCCATTCCTTAACACCATTCCTTAACTCCGTTCCTTAACTCCATTACTTCAAACCATCAACTCCATTCCTAAAAATTATTAGCCAATTCCATTCTTACAACCAAGTTTGATTTTTAAAAGAAATTTCTTTCATTTAAAAGAAATTCCGAACTTTATTTAAAATAAACCCAGCAAGGGAGTAGGGCACAGAAAATAAACCCAGCACTCAAAAGGTTAAACAGTTTCTAATGGAAACTGTATTTATAGTCTGTGACACTGACAGGCAAAGATGAACCCGCTCGAGCATGGGCTGCCCTATACCTACGATCACCACACTTTACAGGTCTGCGCATTGTGACGTCACTCCCATAAGACCAATGCTAAATGAAGGCGGCCCAGGTTCTGGTTCGCCGATTTGCACCTGATGACTTCTTGCACCCGTTTACTTCCGGCCGGTGACCCGCGAAATTTTAAAAAAGTACGCTTTTGGTGTTTGCGCAGGTGCTCAAATTTGATTCACACATTTGCCGCCAGGTTTGAAAGAGATTCTCAAACTTGCCGCTGCTAGTGATGATAGCGCATTGTTGACCATTTGAATTCTCTTCTTGGCGTGAGATAAAGATTAAAGACATGGGTCACGAGAGTGACATCACAGCCGCTTGTTCTCAGATTGTTTTGTTCTATGGGACCAAACCCATGGCCAGCTAGTCAGACCGTTTCCAATCCCTGTAAAGTATGGTGATCGTAGCCTATACCTGGCAATGCTTCAGTGGGTTCATATTTGCCTGTCATTGACCTTAGGCTATTCACTTGTAGAATTTCGTATTCTCTTTTATTTAAACCTGTAAGTAACACAACACATTCAATCTCACACTTCATCGCAATTTCTTGTTTTCGAGATCAACAAGATCAACATTTAAAAACTGCTTAAAGAAAAAATAAAAATAAAAAAATAGAAGAAAATAGAAAAATATGACTTTATAGCAAACTTTTTAATATTTTATATTACAATTTCTGCAGTGCAGACGACAAAATGTAATTTTGACATCCGGCCATGTTAGCATGGGAAATTTTAAGATTTATTTTCAAGATAGTATCTTAAATTAATCCTGTAAAACATGTTTTTGTATTTTCATTTGCTATTGTTTGAGGCACAGCCTTCTCGACAGTTACTTCGTTCTCTGGTAGCTGCCTGTCGACCGCCGATTCAAGCTATGACGTCATCGGGTTCTTGCACGGGTGGGAGCGCTACTCCAGGCGGGGTGGCAAAAAAATATACTATTGGTTAGTTCATTTTTATTACAAACTATTAACTTTATTAACTGATTTTTATTCAGTTCATTTTATTGCCACTCCGCCTGGAGTAGCGCTCCCACCCGTGCAAGAACCCGATGACGTCATAGCTTGAATCGGCGGTCGACAGTCAGCTACCAGAGAACGAAGTGACTGTCGAGAAGGCTGTGGTTTGAGGTATATGTCATTCAAAAAAGTTTGAAGAATGTCTATTATTTCAAATTGACGACTTGTCACTTACAGATAGACTAACATACCTATTCTCTGCACTTGAAACAAAATGTGTGTTCAATGTAACAAGAAGTTTGTCTGGACTTCTTGTTAGTTACCTAATTAAGATAAGACTACACAAATTACTACAGGAATTACTAATTGATATGCTTTACCTGAATATAAAAGACATCTGCTCAAGAAAGTCCAATATATCTTCATTTCATAAAAATAATATTAGGTCCTAGGAAGGCAAACCATCACTCATTCCAGGAAATAAGTTAATTGATTTCTGTATTTCAGCAAAGGAACCGCAACGTCTCACTGAAGGGCAAGCAGCAATACTGCAGCAAACTCAAAATGTTGCATTCGAAAATTACAAAACCTTCATCCATTCAGCAGAATGCTCTAGGGAAATATTTAAGGACTTCAACACCACTGAACACAAACTAGACTCTTTGATTAACAAAATTCCTGATTTTACAAAGACTTGTGAGGACTTTATCGAATCGACTAACGACATAAATCTGCATCGACGATTGAACTCGCTGACGTTAACTCGAAATGCAGATCTTCTTGAAATACTAGAATTGCCACAACTAATGGATACCTGTATACGGAATGGAAATTATGAGGAAGCACTGGAGTTGGCAGGCTATGTGAGGAGGCTGGGGAAGAAGCACAGCCAGATTCCATTGATTGGGGTGAGATAACACTTTAGAATTTCTCCCAATAAAACATTTTAAGTCTTGAGCTGGGAATAAAAACAATTTGAGTCGGCTTACAGAGTTAATTATGTAATTCATTCTGAATACCTAGGTACTGACTCTGTTTTCAGATAATTGTGTCTGAAGTGGAACAAGCTTGGCTGTCAATGCTGCACACGCTGTTGTCACAACTGCGCTCTGATATTCAACTGCCAAAGTGCCTTCAAGTTGTTGGATACCTCCGAAGGATGGAAATCTTCTCGGAAGCAGAGATTCGATTAAAGTTCCTTCAAGCCCGAGATTCCTGGCTGCAGAGTTTACTAGCTGCAATCCCCAAAGAAGACAGTTAGTTCTTCAACTTTACATCATCTTCACTCAGTGTCTCTATATTGATAATGAAAACACTTCATCTCTTCATTTCAGCTTGTCACCATTTAAGTAAAACAATTGAATTGTCCCGTGTGCATTTGTTCAACATTGTGACGCAGTATCGAGCAATATTCAGCGATGAAGATCCAATGATGACATCTTCCAAGTATCAAGCCATCAATGAATGTACAATTTTTTATAGCTGGATAACTGCAAAGGTAGCAGCTTGTTAAATACCTATTTAGTTTTACAAACTTCTCATAGTAGATTTCCTCCTTCTAGGCGAGTCTTATGTGTTTTGGTTGGGCAAGAATGAAGCATTATGTACTATTGAAACTTGGAAAGTTAGGAAAAATCGCTTCTGAAAGACTTCATAGGTATTTTTTATAATGTATGTGCTATGTATTGGTAAATCCCTCCTATGTTACTTAATATATATGGTACTTTTTAAGTAGACTGTAGACTTAATTATTTGGAACAGTCTACTATGTTCATGCCTACATTGAGTTCAGGGTGTGGCACTTAATTCTTGTAACCACTAAACGTAATATTTTAAAATTGATGTGAACAAAATCGTATGAAGGAAACTAAATGCTCCGTCCAGGGAACCAGATCCATTTTCTTGATTTTGGAACACCATAGTTTTGTTATATCCAAAGAACTTTGTAGCTCCATATTTCAGGAAACTAACTTCATTGCCTAATGTAGTGCCACGATGTAGAAAAAGGACCGCCATCTTTAAAATATAAGGTGGAAACTCTTCGAGTCTTTCCGCGATATCAGTTCCAATAGCCCGAATATCAAGGTCTGTAGATGCCCATCGCGTAACACTCATTAGCGCTAGGGCTCATGTTGCAAACTAGCTTTGCAATCTAAAACATTCTAATGCACATTAATACACTCTTTAAACATTCAAAACATTCTTAAAACATTAAAACATTCTTATAACATTCTTAAAACACTATTAAATCATTAAAAACTAGTCAATCGATAGACCTTGATAACTTTAGTTCCTCAAGAAAGCGCTAGTGATTTATACGCGAGCTGTGTTATACGCGAGCGAACTTCTACCCGTAATTCGTATTCAAAGATTTCAATGGTGATACAGCGAAGAGTTTCCACCTTATATTTTAAAGATGGCGGTCCTTTTTCTACATCGTGGTAGTGCAGTGGGCGCTCCACAAAGTCTAGTTGGACGGTGCACCCACGCTCACACAACATACCATTAAAATGCCTAACTGTAATATAAAAAGTCTGTTGAGGAGCTACCTACTAAGCACTTTTACTTGAAGCATCCAAATGGCATTTTTGGCCTACTGGATCGCAACAATGGAAAATCTCACATTGTTGTAGAATGCCCACCTTATGACATAAATTTTACAACAATTGGTTATGCCGTTTTCGAACTAGAGGGCCGTGAAAATCGTGAAATTGCACCCGTTTCTGATTCAGATCAGAAAAATTTGCTATTGCTGCCACAGCCTAAACGGTTGAACCTATCAACCTGAAAATTTTACCACATGTGCACTTTTGGCATCTGATGATGCCGTAAGTCCTTGTGAATTTTTTGTGCAGCCATTTTTAAACCGCAAGTGACGTCATATTCAAAACTGGCTGTACCAATTGAACAAAATTATGTTATTGAATTCAGATGGCCATCAATATATGGAATATCAATAATAAAATTATAATTTTCTTATAACCTAGACCAGAATGATGTCATATATATGCAATGTATTACAAATTTACCACTGAGTAAACCACACATTTATAATAATGTCATATATATGCATTATGCAATGTATTACAAATTTACCACTATATATAATAGACATTATTAGGGCGGTCATACATCTTTTCCCGCCAACAGTCGGTTTGGAGCGGTTTTAGAGGGAAATACGAAATATAAATTGCCATATTTGGCATACGGTTATGAATTTCGAAAAAGCAAGACTGTCACATGTGTCACATGAATTGACATGTATGCACATTTTCATCACTTACTGTCATAACTTTGCTCCTACTATGTGGTCAGCATTTGTCAGGCACGAAAACGCTCCGTGCAAGCGAGCGACGGACGAGAACAAAAACGAGTTTACTCGTTTTCAAATTGTTCATATATCACGCATTTTTGCCGCTGTCCTTGTCGGCTGATCTTCATGAAATCCAAACTGCCATTTACTCGAGAATAATTTGGATATTTGTTAGGCTAAATTATTTACGAATTGTTATGATTTTCCTTGTTAGAACATACTTTATCTGGAAGTAACTCGACAGTGAGTGGTTGTCTCGAATAAATTACCAACGTACCAGTTAAAAAGTTAACTTATTTAGGTCTGTTACGAAAGATTTTTTGATAAATCACAACCTAATGGAAATCGACTTATTGTTAAATTTTTCTCGTTTCTCCCAAAAATAAAATTCTGATTTCTCTTAAAAACTCTTTTCTATTATTATACCTAGTATAAGTAGGATCCAAGTGTTATATTTAATATTTTTTAAATAATTTAGTAGAAAATTAGAACAGATACTTACAGCCCACCCACACCCCATATCATAAAGCAGAATAGTGTGATGGATTTAAGCTCCATATATTATACTAGGAAAACGCTCTGTGTAACGCGTTGATAAGCGAGCACGGATACGTGCAAAACCTCGAACCATAATTCCTTAAAAGCCGGCAATAATATACCTAAAACAACTGAAATCTAGAAGCACGATCCACTAAATTATATAAAAAATAGCTGAATTTGCTTCTCATTGCAAGTTATTGCAACAGTTATTGCAAGTCATTGCAACATGATACACACTCATGTGTATTTATTTCAGTATTTAGGTACGTAGGTATTATGGAATTATTATAAATAAAAAATACAGAGATTCAAACCACAAAATAGGCCATTATCTAAGTGCTAATATGAGCAAACATAATTTAAGAAACATTATCCAAACAGTTACTTGCCGTTCCGTATAAAAGAGCTTATTTCTTCTAGCACATTGCTTACCTAACACAAACCTAACACATTGTATCTGATACAAATGAAATAAATATTTCATAAACATAATTTCAATTATCAACCAACCAATCTATTTCTACAATCAAGCAGACATTTCATCGGTCTACAAATAATTTGCTCAGCCTTTGAAAAGATTGGAAGTAAGACTGCATGTTAAAACTCTCATAAACAATAAATACCTATACCAATTAACTACATCTTCAAAAATAATAGAATAAACCCTAAGTATAACCTCGCATGTATTGCTTTAACTATTATCTAACCGCAAAGAAATAAAATTGTTACATATTCAAACAATAATAGATAGACAGCTGCTTGCTTCCGAGTTGTTTTGAATGGAGCGCATCGGACGGCCGCAACGGACTCCTCGAACCTACAATGCTATTTATATGGGAAAACGCGATTTTTTTTATTTGTGAACGGATCTTTCTCAAAAACTATACAGGTCTAAGTTAGTATGAGATGAAGGTGTGTGCAAAATTTCAGATCGATACGTTGACCGGTGCGGCCTGGGTTGAAACAGCAAAAAAAAAACAAAAAAAACACACACACAGAGAAAGTGCCGCAAGAGTCAAGTGGAGACGCTCGCTCCGCTCGCTTAATAAAGCCTAAAGAGAGTACTACTATTCTTTTGTTAGTAAAGGCTTAGGTAAAGGGCAACATGATCAAATCTAGGTCTACAAGACAAATAATAGATAATAGAAGAGATAGATTAATAGAACAAAACCTTTTTTCTATAATCATGATATATTAATCTTAATTATAATTACTACTCTAGAAAGTTACAGTACAATTCTACTATTAGTACTATTCTTGACATGTCGTATACTAAGTTGAACAATTCCATTGTTTCAGATCTCTCAGTTCCTGGCTGTACTGAAATCTGATTTAGATCAGATCACTTCCAACGCCCTGCTCTTCATCGGTAATTCCGTTCTCGGTCAATGTATGTACTTCGGCTTATCATTCAGCCGAGTAGGAGCGGATTTCCGTGGCCTTCTTGCACCGATATTTGTTCGAGTTATAAACCAGGCATTCGAACACTCTATTTGGTTGAGCACGAAAAAATTTCAACAGGATATGGAACAATTCTCGTTGACTAAAACTCAGCCAAATATTGTTAGAAGTGCAGCTAATGCTGTTGATCAGGTAATTAATCATGAACAAATAAATTGTCTTAAAATAACAACATGATGTGATTAGAAGTGTTGGACTTACAGTATATGTAACAAAATAATTTGTATCATAATGTTTTTGGTATTTTTTTAATATGAAGACATTTTCCCAGTAACAAATGTCTTCTTTTTGGATATGAAATTTGCAGATTTGTTTTAAGAACTAGATAAGAAATAAAGAAATTCTGTTAGAAGAAATTATGGTATATTTACAGGATAAACCACCACAGCCATTATTAGAGTTTTATCCGTTGGCCGATTACTGCAATGGAATCCTCACGTCGCTAAACGAGTTACGTCTGTGCTCTCCAATTGCATTAGCCAGTGCCACAACCACCTTTCTTCAAGACTCGTTGGTGAGCGTGGGGAAATGCACGCTTACGTTCTACCGGCAAGAGCAGCAGGCATTGACGAAACCAGAAAAGAAGAGCATGGCACGGTTCTGTGCGGCCATCTCCAATCATCTAATTCCTCACCTTCAGAAGTGTCTACACATGGTCTACCCACCAACAATTGTTGCCAACCACCTAGGAATTACTGTCAACCAGATGAAGGAAGAGGTTTGTGCTTTCATGATTTAAGTAAATTTATGGAGGGTAGGGTGTAGAAAGCGAAAAATATCCAACCAAATTGGGGCTCAAAGCCGGCATCTCTCCCATGCAGGGCGAGATTGTAGAAAGTTGAATGTTAAAACATTGACTTCTGCTCTATGGGATTTGTGACTGCTATGGCTGCAGCACTGAATGCTTTCGTCGATGTCTGAGGCTTCACTTCTTTACCAGATTCTGGCTTTAGAAAGACATTATTAATTTTGTTTGATGCGACATCATGTCTAGTGCCTACATATTGTGGGCCTGGAGAAGAAACTGTCTTAGTCCACTTTTTTTAAAAACGTGTTTTTTATATAAAACAAAATTATAGAAAAAATCGCTTATAAGAGATACATTTTTCAAGTCCCGGGTGTGTTCAGAAATACCAGTTAATTTAGTAAATGAGAAAATATGATATCTAAATTATGCTTAAACTTTATTCAAAACGTATTAGATAATGTTATTAGGAACAAATGTGTAATTTAATAAATACTAAGCTCATTTTGTGTGTACAATATTTTTCTATTTGATATGGTAGGTACTTCTCCTTGGGTACTTCCAATAATAACATTGCCATTATCTCAGTTAGACATTTTTGGACATAGTCAGTTTCTCCTCCAAGCCCACGATATTTAAAATACGATGCCACATTAAGCATATTGTTGTATAATGTATAATCTCAGCCGGACACGTGAAGAATTTGACATTGGTCTGTACAGGCGCGTAGGAACTAAATTTGCAAGGGGGGGAATAATATTGTAAAATAACTTGAGCTGGAGATACAAATGTCTACGGAGACAATGGGGGGTCTGGGGAGAGGGCCCCCCAGCAAAATGTGGGTCCGGGGCTGTGCACCCCGGAAAAATTTGAATTTCAGACATCAATTTGGTGCGTTTCTACGCAATTTTAACATTTTTTAAGCAAATTTTTTTCTTGACACATAAATTTATAAGAACATAGGGAGGGGAATTGAATCAGTGGGGGGGGGGGATTTTCCCCCCATTCCCCCCCCCCCCCCCTTCCTACGCGCCTGGGTCTGTACGTAAGAATGGGGCTGCATTCTTTGTCAGCATACATCGACGTCAGTCTTTCAAATCCCACACAAGGAATTGTTTGTCAGTGGTTAAAACTTGAAGTAAAAAGTCACGAGTCCAGGAATTCCTGGAGGCTGTGAAAGGAGTTTTGCAGAAGGTGGAAGAGGTGCTGAGGTAGTTTGTTATAGATGATTGTGCAGATGTGATGATGGCTGCTGGTGAAGGAGGTTAAGGAGGAGTGGGATTGAGATGGGATGCATTTGATGTTTTCATCCCGAGTGGCATGACGATGAACTGAGGGAGGGGGAAGAAATTGGGATGATCTTGAGCGAAGGAGCTGGTAATTCTTCTGATAGGGCAGGTGAAAGTCAGGATACATAGTTTGATAGCTAGCAGCAATAAGCAAGACGTCCTTGAGCGCATATGGTCGCGTGTTGGTAGGTATCACAGCAACTCGAGCGGACCTAACCCAGGCAGCATTGACTGGCGTCTCACCTCAGTATTCAATATACATCACCATGCTCTTAATGTTTAATGCTACATGCTACCAAGTTTACTTTCAAATTCTAGAATTTTATCCATTTTATCCTACGCTTCATACAAATAAATAAGTGACAAGAAAACAATTTTATATCAGGCTCTATGAGATTAAATATATTTTTTAATTTACTTACTAAGTATGGTAACTAAAATGTTAAAAACCAAAAGCGTTCTAACCATGAGATTTTTTCTTTATTCCTATTCTGACCCTTGCTGGTTCTCTGAGAAGATTAATAAAAAAGGATTTTAATGTGTGGATTTTTAGAGTACCTAAGTAGGTAGTTCGTGGTGGGTTGAGTTGAAAGTGTTTTTGATTTGTCATTATGAAAATTCCCTAAGACCTAATACCTACTGTATTTTTATTTTATAATAGTGGTAACTGGTAGGTAGTGAAAATGCAAGAAAATGAATTAGATTTGAAAAGCGAACAATAGTAAGATGGAGATAGTGGAGATTGGGATGTGGAAGGCATTCTTAGGGACAATAGATCAGATGTAGGTATTCAGTGTCAATTGGGCTCGAATCCAAGTCGGGGTTTACATTTTTATGTCGCATGCTCCTTCTTAACACCATCCTAAGTGAGAGATTCATTACATTTTGTTTTATGAAAATGAATACAAAGGATTTAAGATTCAAAGCTAAAACTATAATATCTTTGAATATTAAAAGGCAAACGGAAGCGAACGGGAATCGCACGGTTCGTCAGAGCGTTTTTTGAAATTTTGTCTTCTCACTAAATAATTTTAAAAAATCGGATAGACACGACCCATTACAGCCTAAAGGACTAAATAATGCCGCACACTGGAGTTCATTATGACCTCTGGTGTGACCTCAAAGTGTTAAATACTATCGTAAGTGTAATATCAAAGTGTTAAAGTGTCAAAGTGTCAAAGTGCACTTTGATTTAAGTGTTAAATACGATCGTAAGTGTTAAATCGTATTTAACACTTTGAGGTCGCACCAGAGGTCATAATGAACTCCAGTGTGCGGCATTATTTAGTCCTGTAGGCTGTAATGGGTCGTTACTATCTGATTTTTTAAAATTATTTAGTGAGAAGACAAAATTTCAAAAAACCGCTCTTACGAACCGTGCGATTCCCGTTCGCTTCCGTTTGCCTCTTAAATACTAGCCAACAAACTTTTGTCGGAATATGCTGTTCTTATACTATAGCAATTCCTTATTCATCATTCTATACTTCCTTCGGAGTCATAATTTTAGATTTGTAAACTATTCTTATTATTCATTCATATAATCAATTTTCCTGTCACAAAATTTGTAAACAAAAGAGTTGAGTGGAAAAGAAGCCATAGGCTCTAAAAATTAAGTTTTTATTATTATAGTAGGTATATTTAGTCCCCATACTCGACTCTCATTTTATTTGTGTACCTACCTATTCTTCAAATTAGTTTACTTCTGCCAAACCAAAATGCCCCAAATTCAAAACATACTTAATTTGCTGGATGTATTATTTAAATTTCCCGCTTTATATTGGTTCTTATCACGGCAATCGCGAGTTTTGAAGGCTGTGTGTGACTATAATTTGGAGGGAAGGAAAATTGCGGCTGCACTCTAAAATTGATTATACCTATAGGTAAGCAAATTTTAAAGTTTAATAAACAATTTTTGTAAAAAGGATTGATGTATGTATTATAGAAGTTTTAAATACTCAATATAGGTATTTGTATAAGAGTGTTTCATAATATTATCAATATACTAGCCAAACGTGAGGAAAACCATGCTTTTAGTCCTGTCACCATGCGTCCTGGCATGGTCCTGGCCTAGGCTGGGAATTGCAGGCATACCTAGGTAGTTATTAGTTGGGATAATTGATTATGACAAGTGCACATGCTAAATATGCGTAAAAAGTATTAAGATATCCAGTTATATATGGTGGAGGGGCAATTTTCCCTGTAAGTGTAGTCTAGGTAAATATAATGGGGAGATGTAGGTAGGTACCTAGGTATTTTTCACCTGAAAAGAGGTCTGGGCAAAAGCCCACCTAGATTTTTACCTGCTATTAACTTTAGTGTTAAGCTACTTAACTTTAAGCTAGTGTTAGCTTATTTTGTTAAGAATATGTTGACCTATGTTATTTTAGTAATTACCGTAGACCACATGGAAAAAGATGGTTGGAACTTGCTGAAAAAATGTGTCAAGTTTCATGTTTGATTGAAAATGCTTATCGGAAGTAATTTTTTCTTCATTTCTGTAACATGCACCATGTCATTCTGTTTCAGGGTTTGACGTACTTTGATTACCAAGCAATAATGGATCCGATTACACACCTGTTACCTGTGTCCGAGACACAAATTCCACCACTGGTGCCCATCGATGGAGAGATCCAGACTGCTTCGGAGGCCCCACAGGCAAAGACTGAAGACATTGGGACAGGCGCTCAACCGATCCAAACATCCCAATCACAAATTATTTTGGAAACTGAGTCTGCTCAAGCACCGGCCACAGCTCCAATAGAAGAACACAATCTTTCTGCAATGGACGTATATGTGGAAAGTCTGGCTTCCACTCTGTCTGGATTGAAAATCACGGATCAACCATCGACTCTATCTGGTGCTGATCCAGCACCTACGCACGATGCTAATGATGAACCAAAAATTATGGCAATGCAGGTTACTGCAAAGGATGCAAAGATGACTGATGAAGCATCAATTATTACGGCAATGCAAGGTACTGCTATGGAGGCTGCAGTACCTAATGAAGCATCAACTATTCTGGCAATGCAAGGTACTGCTATGGAGGCTGCAGTACCTAAAGAAGCATCAACTATTCTGGCAATGCAAGGTACTGCTATGGAGGCTGAAGTGCCTAAAAAGGCACGTATTTCAGCAATGAAAGCTACTGCTGTGGATGCTGCAGTGAAAAAGGCACCTATTTCAGCAATGAAAGCTACTCCTGTGGAGGCTGCAGTGCCTAAGATACCTATTTCAGCAATGAAAGCTACTGCTGTGGAGGCTGCAGTGCCTAAGGTACCTATTTCAGCAATGAAAGTTACTACTGTGGATGCCGTGGTGCCTAAACGAGTGCCCCCTCCCTCTGGCAATAAAGTAACGCCACACAAGGAATGCCCGAAGCAAGCTCCTACCCTCTCCAAACTTGAACTTACTGTGCTAAACCGCAAGCCCGAGTGACACACAAGTTCATTCAGTTTTTAAGGTGCATTATTAAAGTGTGTAACTTCATTTAATTCTAAAATATTGCAAGCCCGAGTGACACACAAGTTCATTCGGTTTTTAATGTGCATTGTTAAAGTGTGTAACTTCATTTAATTCTAAAATGTGCAGTATTCATTAAAAAAATCTGTTTCTTCATTTAAGCACCAATAAATGTTTGTTTGTCCATGAATATCACGGTAAGGAGTTTATTCATTTGACCTTAGCAGCCACTTGTGATGCGTAAAGGGTGTTCTGATGCAGTATTTCTCAATCATCTGCAGCTAAATATTGGCATCTTTCATATAGATATAAAAATGCAATACCTGTACCCATGGCAAAATTATTTCATTTAAGGTGGCTCAACCAATCGGGGCATGGTATCAGATCTTCATAGTTTTTTGTCTAATCATGCCATACAGTACACCATCTCTCAAAAAATTAAACACTTCTCGTGTCTAGTTTCCAAGATAAATTGAGTTTTCTCCCCCATGCTGTCTTATGGCAGCCAAGTAAAATAAGTAAAGTAATGAAATAATGAAGATCTAATTTTTATGTTATCCCAACTTTGAAAAAAAAACTATTTTTCTGGTAGTTGGACATTCTACTAGGAAAAAATTAAAAACAATACCTACCAACACGTGCTATTTTAAAAGTTAAAAACCTAAAACGAAATGATTTTCCTATACCTTCCGTGTTGAAATTTTGTTAATTCTTGGATGGCAATAAATTAAAACGTCATAAGACAGGAGTTGCAAGTTAAATGATATTTTGTAATTCCTTTATTCTTAAATAGTTGGAAGTGTTGGAAAAAATAATTCATGATTGTTATTTCAAAATATAAATATTTTTCAGTTTTCAATAGGTTGAGCCACGTGAATCTAATTAATTTGGTAGGCACAAAAGGGTTTCATTTCATTGAAAGTAGGTAGCCACACACGGCATTATTCATATGAAGGAAGGCTTTACTTATGGCGTTTTCGACTGGCCGCACTAGGCTTGCAATGCAGTGATGTCACCATACAAAACTCGGTGCAAATTTAAAACCGAGTGCAAAGCTGGCCGCACAAGGTTTGCACTGCAGTGACGTCACCAATCACCATACAACACTTAATGCAAATTTAAAACCAAGTGCAAACCTAGTGCGGCCAGTCATATAAATACGCCATTATAGTCTCTAATTATTAACTCATCTTTGATAGAAATTGCTGTAAGTTTGCATTCTTATCTAGACAATTTCATTCTACACTAGATTATCGCCAAAAAATAGCATCGTTAAACCCATGTTAGCTTATGGCAGCCAAGAAAATCATTTATTTTTTAGGCTCAAATGAAGATCTTATTAATTTATATTGATGAATTTGGAGGTGGGTGTGTTGGAAAGAGGAGGAAGTTGAAGTGAGATGGAGGCTGAGAGACAGTGGGATGGGAGGACAGAACAAGGTGGAGGAGATGACGAGGGAGGAGACGCCAGGCGTGGCCAGCCAGTTTCCAGGAGTCCTGCGGCCCTAGTGTTGATCGAAACACTCACCCCTGACCCATTGTGATGGAACCAGCAGATGGATTTTAATTAGGTATTTGAACAAAAACTTATTTTCTAGTCAACAGATGGACATATTAACAGGAAAAAATGTGAAAACAATACTGACGCGAGCTTTTTTAAAAGTTTGACACCAAATCTAAATAATTAGGTAGCCTAAACCTCTAAAAATGTCCTCATGTCCTGAAGACATAAATTTGAAAACTCAATACTATAATAAAAGTTGAGAGTTGCACATTACAGGACATGTTAGGAACCTTTCATATTTAAATTTAGTTGAAATGTTGGAAAAATTAATAAAGAGTATCACCTAATTTCAATAAAACAAAATTTCGTGGGTGAGCATTTGTTCTTCCCACCATAACTTGACAGTATACTATTAAATTTCGGGCGTTTTAAATTGTAGGGATTAAAGTAGGATCAGAAAGTAGGAATTATGTGAAAGCAAAGAAAAACTGATAAATTGAAGTTTTCCATTGCATTTTAATTGATGCACGTGAATGTTTGTTAATAAAATAATATAAGATTAGCTTAAAATATACAACAGGTAGGTAGGTAGGTCTTCAGGCAAAATACAAATAACTACTAATTAACTATTTGCACTTGTTACCTACAACATGGTGAAGCAGATCACTAAGGTGTGGCTCCATTGTGGGAGATTTCAGAACACACTAAATGAAAACTAAAACTTGATGCAATCTGCTGCCAAATTCATTGAGTATTTGTAGTTGTTTAATAATGTTTAAAAATGCCAGCCACTAGATAAGATATCTGAAGTAATTCTGAAATCTCCCAAATTGCATAGAACCATCATTATCTCAATTGACAAAATCTTTAAAATTAGGTCTACACTGTTGCACTCTTATGGCAAGTCCAATACATTAATGTCTTTCATAGAACTTTGATTCTTGTGATTTTACATGACTGAACTAAGCAGCTCATCCTCCTATTTCACGCGTTACGCCAATACAAATTAATGTGCAACAACAATACTTACTATTGTAACAACTGTCTTATAATGTAAGGCACTAAAAAGATACACAAGAATTCTGATTTTAGTGTGACATAGGATCTCATTTCGATAAATAAATAACTTGCGATCGATCAACTAACCTGCGTAAGAACACATTACATTGCATCCACTTACGAAAATGTTGATTTGCCAAACTAGGTATACACCACTCCTATAATGGCATTCAATCAATTACCTAATCTATACAGTCTTGATGTTCATATTGAATGGACAAAATGTTATTAAATTATTTAATTGTTATTTAGTTGTGGATGATTAAATTAAAAAGTTCAGTGCCTAGCCTCGACACAACCAGGGCCATAACTCTCCAAAGCAAATGTCAAAATACCATCACAAATCAATAGTGCATTGACACATCATGCTCTTTGGTAATATTTCTAATTGTCTTTGCAAAGAATAACTGGTGTTCATGGAGAATGTGAAATAGTAGTTTCTAAGAGCTTAGATTGATTTAAGCCCCTCCACTGAGAGAAAACGTTTCAATATTGGGCACAAGACAAACTTAAAAATAATTGTTGGAAGAGCTTGATATTTCAAACCTTAGATAAATCTCTGCAATAATACAGGATAGTTAACTATGATTCATAAATTATGCACAAAATGATACACATGACCACGACTCTTATACATGAATGAATAACAAGATGTATGTAGCCAACATCACTTTGTTAAGCTTATTTGCAACCAAACTTTCAGGTTAGTGATTAAGCGCTGGCGTTGATCGGCTCTCCATTGCTTCGGAAGTTTGAAAAATAATTGCCAGTCGTTACCTGGTGCATCTGTCGACACGGAAACAAAAAATGAATTGATAAAAGCCCAAATTAAGGACATTCAAACCAAACTCCATGTGTGCTTCACTACAAACGTTATCTCAATCAAAATGGAGGGGATGGAAGGTGATAATAAATTACTCATTGATAAAAATCAGACCTAAGGTTTAGTAGTCGAACCCATAGCTTCGGTGGTTTTCTTAAGTGTACAGTCTTTAACCCAGTTCTTTCAACACTCACGGGGTTTCAATAGAGAGAACATCCACTCAATTATCGCTCACCTCTTCATCGCTGGAGTCTGCCTCAGATTCTGAGTCAACTTGTTTCTTCAGAGGCACGAGAGCTCCTCGGTCCGCCAGTTCCCTGGCGAGCGCCAAGTCGATGCACTCCGCCATCTGGTATGCCGTGAAGCCAGCGTAAGTAGTTGCGTCCAGATGCAAGCCGCTCGGTCCAATCGGGCACTCCTCCAGCAAGAAGTGCAGTACATGAACGATGCCTCGCTCGATGACGTAGTGTAACACAGTTCGGCCGCTCTTTGCTTCCTGCACACACCAACAAGAAGAAATTAGTAATGTTGTATGGCAAACTCTTGCATTTAACCTTAAGAACCAAAATAGTTTGTTTGTCTACGTACAAATATTCACAATTTGAACTTTCTTGATACATACATGTCGATGAATTGGAAGTAATTCAAAGGCATGCCTAATACTCTAGCAACAAAATTAACACCCTGTGCATTATCATAGTCAACACTTGCCAGTCACTAAGGGCCAGGTCAGGGTCAAGATTCCAATTAAACGTTGTGAACTCTATGTTGATATGATATTATGTATTTCCCATTAAAAAAAACACAATCACACTGACTGATGTATGTTGCTAAAGATAGATTATTTTGTTGTAGCAACTAGGTATGTTTAGAGAATTAATCAATCTCTTGCTTGTGTATAATTAATTTTTATTTTAAGTTTGAACTAAAAGTTAGAGGCAGTTTTCAAATTATAAATTTCCATGCATTTCAAACTCAGTGACTTTTATGCCAAATACAACCCCTCGTAACTTTCAGCTCAAAAAACTTCAAAAAATATATTGTCAATGATACACAAAGAGCAATTCGATCTCAACTTTCTTGCTTCAAAATGAAACATACTTTTGCTTCAATTTCGCATCTACACGATTACATTCCTTGAACCAAACGATTTAAGTCAATGCATTGAATGAAATATTTAACCATGTAAACCAGGCTTAAATGATGGGCACAGTGAGATTCAGAAGAAAGCGGTCGTAGTGCCCCTGTGCCAGGCAGTGTGCACAGGGGCACTCCGACCGCTTTCTTCTGAATCTCACTGTACACTGAACTCTATTAACTAGGCTTAGGGCCGGTATTACCATTAGTTTAAACTCCATTTCAGAAAACGCGGTGTATTACCATTATATGTATACTGCAATTAAATTCTGGAGCTTATTTCTTTAGTCTACACTAACCTCAGGCGACATTGACTTCAGTTTATTAAAGCTATGCCGCAGTATACACTATATTGTAATACACCACATTTCCCGAAGTGGAGTTCAACTAGGTTCACTGAAGTTTAAACTAATGGTAATATGGCTACCCCAGAGAATTTCAACATACTTCTAATTCCATCAAAATCCTATGATTTTAATAAAACAATAAATTATATTGGGATTCAAGATTCCCATCAAGGGGAGAGGAGTGTCCAAACAATGAACTGTCATAATAGATATTGGAGGTATGCTAATTACGAGACTAGATCCCGTATGTAGCTGCTATAAATTGAGAGAATTCATTTGAGTTTAGAAGATTCATATCTACATACTTTCCCAGTGGTATTTCATGAGGCAAAATTGAGGCCAATTCGTGTACAGTATATTACTTTGAGGAATTACCCACTGGACTAAATAGTGATCTATGAAATATGCAGTACACTTTCAGTTCAGAGTTGAGTGACCTCTCCATGAACAACCTATTGAATCCTCTGAGACGATTTCGGCAGAGATTTTCTTGGAATTGGAACGCTAGTGGGATACACGAGCTATTTATCCAACTGCCATGCATCATGTGCGGATTAAGAAACGATTTAGTATAAAACACTATCAATTTTAATTTAATACCAACACAAATCCATACAAATATATTGAATGGCTAAAATATAGCATCTGTTTTACAATGGCTGTGAATATCCTTAATTAAGACTCGAAAATTCCATACAAATAGCCACATCACAAGATTACAATATGCATTCTCAATTAATTCAGTGTATCGCATATCAGCATTTTTGTCAGTTAGTACTTAGTGTCTGATAAAAAAAAATTCCAAAATGAATTCCGATTTGTACATACCCTTGCATTGATGTTCGCCCCAAACCAGATGAGATGCCTCAATGTCTCGACATGTCCACTCAAAGCTGCAAGATGAATGCACATCTGACCTGAAAAACAAACAACCGTGTGTCTTAATCGCCTGCTCGATTCCCGGAAGAACATCGGGATTCGTTTCTATTCAACCAGGTTGCATTCTACCTAAAAACTCGCGCTCTGCCATATAATACAGAAAATTAGAAAATTAGTCAAATGCATATACTTTCACGTGGTGAAGGTCAGGTCACAAATACGACAGTTATTTGCCGCATTGGGACTAATTTATTTGATCTTAGGTTAAACGAACAAAACAGATATCTTGAAGATGATCCAAGATTCAAGTTGACCGAGGGTATTCCTGGCGAGTGCCACCGAGGTTGGAATCTTTTTGAAGCTTATTATTAGTCGCGCTAAAAGCGACCCGCTAGGCATCATCGCAATGGACCAAAAGCAACCGAGATCAAACGAAGACGAAGAGAAAATACCAACTCATGAGTCAGTAAGACCAATCCGAGGGACTTCACACTCCTGTTTCTTGCAGGCTCGGGGACAGGGCACGCCTTGATCCAAGATATTTCTGGTTAAAGGAGTTATTTTTTTCTCCCAATAATCTATTTCGAAACGAGTCTAGGAATTTTGGCACGTTAAACTCACGTAAAAACCAAACTAAATTTAAAGTCCGATACACTTTTTGTCCCAACGCATATTTTGAGGTCATATAGTTCGAATGCATCACACTCAACGCACGATCACACAAAAGACGTGGGATGTCCCAGTTTAATTTAGATTACCTGTGAGAATGACCAAGGGGAAACTGCATTGGCACGAGAACCAACAACAATCCACCACATGTTTACCAAGAAAAATAACTGTCTTCCCAATTACTCGACACACATTTCTGATACAGGGCGACGGCCCGCGAGTTATAAATGTACCCCAAGACCAAATTAAGTCGTAAGGCGCGAGTCGGTCGGGGCGTGAAATCATGTGATGCTATCCCGATTCCCGAACGAAGACGCCAACATCGGCTACAAATATAGCGCTCGGCATGCGATTGCAGCAAGTCCGAGACGCCATCTGGTAATCCGCCGCTGCTCCTCGGCCCTCGCCCAGCATCCGAGAGTTTTATTAGATTTCCGTCGGGATTTTCCCATCCGCGCTTTTAAAAATACCTACAAAGCTATCTAAAGACATGTGGAAGGCATGGCACAGGAGAAATACCGACTAGCTGGCTGACCGGCTGCGCTGTCGAAATAACTTTACTTGTCCCATAAACTATTCCTAGCTTGATATATGTCGAACAACTAATATTACCAGTCTTATTACGCGCTTGGAAATTGCTAGAAACAAGACTTCTATTCGGAGGACATTGTCCCGTAGGATAACCTGGAGCGAATCCCCCCCCCCCCCCCCCCCCCCCCCCCACACACACACACACACACCACCCTTCTGGCAACTACAATACCCACCTGAATAAGTAATTAAACACGCGAACTCTGGATGGGAAAAGGGTTATTTAATTTTGTCGTTCCTTACTTTCAAAATGACCAATTGTTTACCGCGGCGTCACTATCAACTTAACGCTCCGCTTTTCGATCATTACTGATAGCCTGATAGGCATGGAAGGTCACGTCACGTGACCGCTATCAAGCAATGAGAGAGGTTACAAGAAAAGTCAAAACTTGAAAGATGGTCTCTCGCATTTAGTGGAGGTCGGAGGGCGGAAGTAGCAATCCCAGTACTTAATAATAGTCCTTCACACTAGGATAATTGTTCACGGAAAAAACACTCTACATTATCAGGGGGGGGGGGAGATTGGCCAAATGACAACGACCGGAATTGTTTTTTTTTATAAACAATCGGGATACTCCATATTGCCATGATCTTCTGACTGAACAGGTGCAATAAAAAACAATCTGACTTGACCGATATTGCTGTTATCATGACGGCAAAGGCCAATAATCGCGCCGCAACGCAAATGCCGTTTGCGATCATTTTCACAACAATTCACCGCATCGCACTTATGCTAGAAAGTATTATCTGAATTACAGTAAATTAATTGGATTCATCATTCAGGAATGGTTTACTGCAGAATGTAGAAAACGATCACTGGCAATTACAATGACCCTTGACACACAACGTATGACAATGAAATAATAATCTGTAGGCAGGTCAACCATGCAGACTGCAGTTACTGTCGCTTAGTATCAACACTTGGAAGTATCAAACCAATCGAACACAAGTGTTTTCCAGGTAGGGTTTGTTCAAAAAGCATGTAAACTCAGCGAACAGCTGACTTGAATAAAGGAAACTAACGTCAACCCGCTTTGATATCGGTATTTCATACATCTGCAGTGTCATTTGGAAAGTTTTTAGAAAGAGAGAGAGGGAGATGAAAACAAATTAAATACACATTACGGCAACAGCAGACGAATTTCAACTCGTAATTTATTAAGAGATTGAGGCTAAACTGTAGGCCTAATCAGCAGTTACAGAAAAGAAATTAAGGAGCACGGTTATCGAAGTCTAATGCTCCTTAAAAAAGCCTGCAACCACCTTCCACGAATAAATATAATGTAGGGATTATCTAGTATGTGAAAACGAAAGTGAGCTGGTTTGAGAAACAAGTTGCAAACGAATTTTCTAAATCACAATATGCAGTGCCGCTTGCGAGCACAGAATTCCCTCGCAACGTGACCCTGTTTTCACTTGAATATTTCATTGAAGAGACGCCTCTCCAACTATCTAAACGAAATGAAAGTTTTCAACATAATAGGAGATAACACTAGAAAAACCCAAGCGTAGACGAAGCCGAACCATGCGGAGCATGCTTCACTATTGTTTGATTATCTCATTTATCGAGGACCCTCCCACCCCCGCATCGCATTCGCATGGTAATGGATGTGAACTGTCATTTATTTAGAAGGCATGTGGTAATGTTGCCGCCGGGTTGGATCAGGTCGGTACCCGGGTTTTATTCCATTCTAGAGGTTTGCATTAGCAGCAAATCGCTTAGAAAAACACTGATGAGCTACATACACACGTGCACGTATATTGAAAAAGCCTTGGCAGTCATTAACTAGACACGTAAAGCAACCGTTGAGCGAAACGGGAATTCCAAAACAGACAATTGTAAATGATCAGTTTTAAAAATTAAAAAATTGATATAATTTACAAGCAACTAATCACCAGAAGAGCCTAGTGAACGTTTCACTGAGAACTCATCTACAATTAAAAATTTAGTCACCCACCGACAATTAAAGAATATGTAGTTTTAAAATTAAATCGAAGGTCGGCAAATAAAGCCGATGTCATTCTATAGAAAGGATAGTATTTGGCTGTAACTCATAAACATTTACAGTCTAAACATATTTCGGAAGAAAAAAATTCCCATTTTCCGTTTACACAGATCGCCGATCCGATCCGAGTGCAAATGCCATTGTTGAACCGTCCGGCACATTGTAAATTTGTAATTGTAACCGCCGCAAAGTGAGTGATTCAAAGCGCGAATGTTGAATGGACTTGAACTCGCATCTCATATCAGCAATCATCTTTACAAAACACTGATGATGATGATGATGCTTACATACCACCAGCCAGGAAGGCAAGCTACAAATGCAAAATAAACCTGTTTTTATAAGGACAACTGGTAGAAGGTAGGTATATAATAGTACCTAAAGGTGCGATAAAAAAGTATGTTAAAATGTGAAAGAGTGCCATACTGTTGATATCTTATACTCTTCCCAAAAATTGTAATAACAATATCAAGTCATTGGTCTTGAACAGAAGATTTGTCTAAGCAGTGTGATCTTCCCAGCAATAATTAATTAATGAATATGATAAGCCCGAAAATCAAAGTAGACACTGTACTAGAAATAATACCCTGAAAACTCATGATCTGAATTTTGCGTCCCAATCATTTCACAGCAAAAATTACTAAAATTAATTCTGAAATCCGAATGATGATGAATGGCGAATGAATGCACAAGGCAATACAGTGTACTGAAACGAAGCAATGAAATGATACAAGGTCCGCAAGAGTGGGGAATACCCCAACCTTCAATTTAGAATAATATTCAAACCCCGCAGCCAACTAGCTTGAGCATTATGTTTATCTCTCAATCCCGAATAGAAAATAAGTGACTGCATACAAATTTTACGAATTCCCAAAAAGTTATAAATAAATAGGTACTCCCAGCAACAAAGTATCTATTTTCAATATGAATGAACCTAACAAGTCAATCAAAAGTTATTAATAAAACCTGTATAGTAAGTAGGCAGCTAGGTCTAGTTATTTGCAATATAGTCAAGTGATTTAATTTTTTTAAACTGGTCAATCCAGCTTCAACGCGAAGAATCCGTTCTAGTTTTTACCACAAATATCCCTCCACTTATTCAAATAGTGGCATACAGTACAGAGACTAGTGACATCATCTTGTGTCTTACGCGTATTAATCAGAGACGATCATGTAAAACACGTTTCTATAAGGCGAATGTGTAGGGAACTTCCCAGAAGCCCTCTTCTGCTATATGTTCTGAGGAAGCAGGTACACAACTCGCGCATAAGTATCGCAACACGAAGGAAAGCGGAACTAACGTAAGGCTACAAAACAATTCATCCACATCCAGACAATGCCGACAATGCTGTTACCATGGAATAATCGATGGGTAATTCGCTTAGAAAATGAATTATGACAAAATCGACGCTGGCATTTTGTAGATAAGTGTAAGTAGTAGGTGGGTAGGTGTTTATATGTAAGATCAACATTGAAGATCACGAACAGAAAATACCTAGGTTGACGTACGTTCCAGTTCCCGGCGCCATGTACCTCATCAGATGAATCAAACATGTGACTAAGTTGTTCTTGAAATCAACTCCTGCGGTTTCCATTGAACTTGCATCCATCCGAGCAGAGTTAGCGCAACATGCCTAAACGAACTGTTGTTAGCGAGGGAAATCCCAACCGGTGATGAACTTATAATAAATTCCATGTGAATAAAATTCATTACATTTACTGAATAGCGTTTCCCGGCCATGCTAGTGCGGACGTGAAAAAGGTTAAAAGACTCAAGGAAATGACTTCAATAGCGTGAGTTCTTTCTTCTTCACACGAAAGCATTTCAATGATTACTACGATACTGTGACAGGCAGGCAGGCATTCCGCTCGTTTAGTACAGAAGGGAAATCCCAAACTAAGTAGGCCATGTCAGTAATTATCATCATACCCAAGATAATACTCTTCAACAATAAGAACTCAGAAGGACAATACTTAAAAACATTATTCTGCAACCTCATAATTTAGCTTCATCATAGAAACAATATCATCTGGACAATTTATGTGAACAAGCGAGCTGACAACAATGGAACGAGCAATTACAAAACGCTCTTTATTACATCACATTTTTCCAATGTGTTGAATAGAACATACGTTTTTCGCAGTCATCAATCGAAATAGAATCACATTCCTTGCATTACAACCAACAGTAAATGAACAAAGCCACGTCACCTTCAATGATTCAGGCAACATCAACAAAAGGCCAGTGAAATCTCCGCGACTTTTTAAAGCAATTCCGACTATTGCTATATTAATGTACCTACTTCAAAAAGTTCTGATCTGATGTAACGTTTTGGTAATAAATCGATAAGATTCATCATTGCAACAGGTTGTAGCATGGATGGAAAGGGTGATAGTGTAATTGTCACTTTCAGACGGCATAGCCGTCTGGAGCGTCTTACGCTTTTTACATGCATTTGGGGAGAAGAAGACGCTTGAGAAAAAACGGAGAGAAAAAAAAACGTGTGTTTGCAGTCTTACTCTAATTGGCTAGACAATGAAGCAAAGAGCCCACTAAAACTCTTTGAATGAAGGTCCACAACGTCTCAATTTGAAAGTGACGAACATCAATTTATTGGTTTGGCTATTGTAGCTCCTGGAGAATGCTGAAACATTCTTAAAAATATAAATATTCGTTTCTTATTTAAACATGCAAAATATGTTAAAAATGTATGTTCCATTTTGTTTTGAAACGGGACCAGTTGCAAGGCTCAGACGCTTCATCTGCTGCCAGAGAACCGGGTTCGATTCTCGCTGCCGACCTTCTATACCGCATTGTCCGTGGGGTGGAGGGGGGGGGGGGGGGGGGGGGGGAGGGGGGGGGGGCAATATTCTTCATGTTGTTCGTCCGTGCTCATTTCTTGAATGAAGAATCATTCACAAACTCTAAACTACCTAATCTACAAAATCTCTACGCCCTGGAGTCTGCCCAGTGTCAAAAATTTTGAATTCGCGGTCCGCAACCAACCGAGTCGTCCGGACGAGTGCGGTGGCTGGGGAGGGGGGGGGGGGGGGGGGGGGGGGGACAAAGTGCCACAGCTAAACAAGCGAGAAATGCAAAACACCTCCGCATTAGACAAATAAAATGTGCCAAGTCCTGCAGCCGTACCCGCTCAAGCGACTCAAAAGATAGGGAATGAACATGCAGTTTTACCACCTTATTCACTCGAATGAACGATAGACGGGTCGCCACTAGATGCTTAGATGGCTGATTTGATATGCTCGACGCCAGATCCGGGATTGCCGGGCGAATCAAGTGGCATTTAGATACGATATTACAGCGTGGCTCAGCACTAGGATAAGCAAACAGAAGCGGGCTAGTGCAACAATAGTGCATGCGCAACAATGAGAAGGACATCCTATAAATGAGAAAATAAGTAGGTACAAATACCTCTCATTCGTTGCAAAGAATGACAACTAATTGTTACGTAGGTAGGTACTTGATGGAACAAGGTTGCACCACAGGCGTTTGAATGCGGGGAAAACTGAATCAATTCACTTATCGCAGATTAAATTCAATGAAATAAAGCAGTACGAAGCTAATAACACAGGGAATTCCCTATGTCTATCTATCAGTAAGCGTCATGTAAGACTGTGATGACATCAAATTGTGCCAAGATAACATACGACAAACATCCTATAGTGCCATTCAGTCATTCTGGAGGTAATTTACTGGCCAGACAAATGCCGAGATAGTTCCAATACTCCGCCGGTACACCGTTTCCTGTGCCGATTTCCTTGAAACTGGCGACAAGTGATCTATTCATGACGCCCATCCACCCACACCGGAAGCAACCTAAGACATTGTCAGCCTTGGGACTGCGGGAGGATTGCCATCAATCACATGTCAGATGAGCTACATGAACACTGTACACACATTGCCTTGCCCTGCCGCTTGATACTTCGGAATGCTCGTTTTATGATGGGCGGGAAGGGTGGGGGGCGGGGGATTGTTAACCCATAGCTGCCAAGTCAAGTGGACAGAGGTGAGAGGCATACACGTGGACATTATTCATCCATGGGGAGACCTTGTCCTGTAGAATGAATGAGGAGAGGACTCACCATCATAGTTCCTGGTCTCGAAGTCTTGTGGGACTTGTTGTCGATAGGCGGTGTACTGAGGACTGGCGCTCTCCGCCTCTGCCACTGTGACGGGTTCCGTGAGTGCCTTGAAGCACTCCATGTCGCCAGATATGCATGCCAGGTGGAGGGCGGTGTTCCCGTGGCGGTCCGCGATGCCGACCTTGGCGCCGGCCACGAGGAGGCGACGGACGATGCGAGCTTGGCGCGTCAGAACAGCGAGGTGGAGTGGAGTCTGTCAACAGGAAGAACAGCTCTGTAAGTGGCGCCCGCTTCGCATTACTTCTGGGAAAGACGGATTGGAAGCGAAATACCAACCTGGCACACGTCATTCAAAATATCGAGGTAGCCTGGGTTAGGAACCATTCTGATTAAACTGTAGACGACTTCGATAAAACCCTGGACGATCGCGATGTGGAGTTGTCTGCAAAAGAGCGGGAAATCAGGTGTCATTCACAGGAAACGTCAGATCCGTTCGCCGTCAACAGAGACTTGACAGGGGATAGACAGACAGGATGTCTCAACTTACGTGTCTCCATCCTCGTCTTGTTGTAAGTAGATCTCCCATGGCTGCAAAGTGTATTCCTTAGAAGGGTTGCTCGGCTGAGGAAGCGTCGCTGCTTTACTCGGCGCCGATTCGCTGATGTTGACATTCGTGAAGGCACTCGATTCTTCCGTATGTGACTTGGTTTTTGTTGACGACGCATTTAAATTATTAAGAGATGATGAACTATTGTCTTTGAGACTCAAACTAAGAAACTGGTCATTCAGTCCAACATCAACGCCGCTATCAAGCCTCATGTAGCTACTCGACTCCTTTTCTTCGTCAGGAGATATTGACCCTTGAATCGCAGAGTCTCTGAACTTCGTCGACGACGACGAGGGTGGTGACAGCTCCTCAGAAAGACATTCAGAAGACACGATATTGGCGTCGGAAAGAAACCCCGAATCTGTGCGCCCTGAATCATACAGACAACACTTGTCACTGGCCGAATAGCCCTTCATCGCACTTGGGGATGACATGTCCTGTTTCCACTGTTGCTCCGATCCATGTGAGTAAGATTTCTGATGACCTGATGTGCAGGAATCTGTAACCAAATCGACGTCGTCAAGAGTGCTCTGAGATTTCGGTTGCTGATGCCACATCTTCGCTTAGCAAAATAGTTTGAATAGTCCGCAATATAATCAAAACCTAACTCTAACCCAGTCAAATCAAAATAGTAACTGGACAGTATCTAGACGTAATCTGGCGCATTGCTTTTCACTGACACAACGAGGTTGTTCACAAAGCTATGTAATTTCTACACACGAAGTAGGTTAGGTAATTCACATTGAGAACACGAAACTTCAAACGGTGCTGTACTGTAAACACTGATATCGAACACAAGCAAGCGTAACAGGTAAAATCTCGAATGGCACTGTGCGAGAAACAAAAACGATCGTAAGTAATTATGAGAGAACACCAATATACGTTGTATCGCAAGTCAAGTCTCAACTAGTAATGGAAGGGTCATCGACGACGTTTTCGAATCAACCTTCACACGAAATACGCACGACCTTCTTCCTACTGTCAGAGAACAGCGAGTGAGAGAAATCACGGAGACAGAGACTGACTTGACGGAGTGATAATAAAACGCACACTACACCTCCTCTTGGTCAGCTAGTAATCGCTAGTTACTGCTCGAACCGCTAGGCAACGCGCTCCGTAGCAATGTTGGTTCAGTCAACGCAGAAAGACGATGAGGAGAGGCTGAGGAGAAGTAGGGAGGGAAAATCCTGGGGGAGGAGCTACATGAGTAGCTACAATCGTAGTTCTATTTGCGAAATGAGATATTTCTTTACATGTTTTTCAAACGTTTATAAAAGAAACGTGGCGCATTATTATTTGCTCAAATTTCTTTCATATTGGCCAGAATTATATTAATTGCAATTTCAATTATACGCATCTGATTTTAATACAAACGTACTTATAAGTTATATTTTATATAGCTTTGTGAACGTAGACCGCGTTTCATTTTTGCCCGCATTGTTTTTGAAAGTTTCTATTTCTTCTAGACTAGTAAGGTAATCAATGGAGAAATTGGGAAAACCATACGAACCATGCCAACAACAGTGTTTGTGTGATGATAAGCAACCTTTCTATAATCTGCCACTGCCATAGAGTAATCTTTTAACTTGAAAATATTGATATCGTGTTTACGCTGCGCCATAACAAAAGGCGGGAAGTTCAAACGAACGCAAAACCTTGCTCTTTATCTTTAACCTTGAATACTAAAACAAAATTAATGTGTATTTCCTTCCTATAAATAATTAGCTTTCATAACTGGAATTTCTGTTATTACTATTTCATTTCGAATAGAGCTCTATACCTACTTAGAATTTTTTTATAATAATTATTAATATTTATTTTGAAATGCACATACATACATACATACATACATACATACATACATACATACATACATACATACATACATACATACATACATACATACATACATAAGTACACTTATCGGTAGCAAGAATAGGGCAAACCCCGTAGCACATGTGCCTCACTACCGGTCCATAATAATGATAGTATTATCTTATTAATAATTATAGAAAGAATTTCCTAAAACGTGCTTTTCTCATCGAACAATCCAAGATTGGAACGATCTACTTAAAAATTATAAATTCAATAATTGTATACCAGCTCTTATTAATTTCGATTGAGAGTAAAAATTGTAACATAATTGTATGATGGAGTTGCTTCTCATTAGTCATTTCCCGTTTTATTAATAGGTAAGACATTCCTAGGAACGGCAATTGCAATACCAAATTGGGTATAGATAATAAATGAAGAAATAAAAATATAAACGGAAGCCATAGTCGTTTTTATTTTACACGTGTGACTTGACAATTTAAATTCGTGCTGTCAAGAATTTAAAAAAACTACAGAAAATGTACACGTTACTTTGAGAACTTTTCAAAAAAAATTAGAAAATTTGGAAGATCCGAGCAAATTAATTTTATGGTGCGTCTAAAATTTTATTTAATTGGATTGAGCATAATTTTTCTGTCAATATATGTTGATACACATAATAATTTGACATTTGACATAATTTGACATAAAATTGACTCCATTTAGTAAAGCATGTCTGTATCTTATAGAGACGTGGTTTCAAGAAGAGATATGGAGGGAAAAGTTATTGTGGCTGAATTTCCAACGATGAATTGAACATGTTAACTCCGCTTAATACCTACATACATTTATTTTTATTTAGAGAAGTTCATAAATAAACATAATTCACATAATACCTACAAAGTAACTCCAAATCAATTCATCAATCAAGCTAATTTCGTCTGGTTTAATCTGTTTTTTCAACTGTAACTTCAATCATTTGCAACTTTTTTCCTACTGAATGAATATGTTTGAAAATTTCAATTTATATTTTGGTATGTTTTTAAATATTTGTACAAATTTCAGAATCCTATCTATAATAGTTTCGATATAGTAACACTAACCTCTCAATCAGGGTGATATTTTTGCACCACCCGGTATTTATATTATGTCAAATATAAATATTTTTATGGGCTGAACTGTATTTTATATTTCTCAGGTCAAGGTCGGGTGATCCGTAATTTTTTATCAACCACAAAATATAAGAATTCTATAGCAGCATACTATAGTAAATTAATGGAAATGTATACAATTATTCCATGTTGCTTCCATATCATCAGTCAAGGAGGAACATTTGGGGTTGCCGTCAGCATTCCTTTAGTCTGTGTATACTTCACTAGATCACAACAATACATCCCTATCACTAATGAACCTGTAATTTGGACCCACGGATTAATGGATTTAGCACAAATTCGGTTAATTACATTATTAAAAATCCACGTTTCCAATTAGATTCTGTGGTTACCTATTCCGTGTCAAATCACTCACGGATAATCTTGTGGCAAGTCAGACCTCAGATTGCTCAGATTATTTGCAATAGAAAGTAGATGTATAAAAATAGATATCTTAGTTCTGGCTGGATTTGTGAGGATACTTGAAAGAGTATTTTAGTTTTATTGAATGTTTGTAAAATGGAGTTGTGAGTCTTATTTGGAAGTCGTTGTGTCAACTGTTTCATTTGTTTGCAATGTTTCTCCCAAATACCCGAGTGCAATGGCTTCATGATCAATCTAAATGTTACAATAACACAGGAAATCAAATAAAACAACCGTATTAAATCCAGACGCAATTTTGCTAGGTTCATTGCCAGAGAGCCTTGACTTTCTTCTAGTCACCTTGACTTATAATACGTCGCTCACACCTCACCACAAATATGCGCCAGCTATTTGAGTGAGTAATAATTACTCGGGTTAAACAAAATCCTTGATCCTAGCAAATTTCATGCATCAAATGATTAATGAAAATGTTTCTACTAATGGCTCTCTATACTGTTCCGCGATGTTATTTGCGATGATTTCATAACAAGAAAGTTATCTATGGATTGCATGCTAATTAGTAATTTATAAGCGAAACTAGAAGAAACACTATTTTTTTGTGTCCGTGAGTGTATGCAAATTGACTAATATTAAAACGGGAAATGATAATAAAATGAAGCGAATTAGTTAAAAGTTTTTCTGATATGCATTAACATTTAAGTGACATCCGGCCATTTCAGAGTATTGAAAGGATATACAAACAGTCAAATTTTTGACGTTTCTTTTATCATTTTTCAAGTCTTCGATATCCAAATGAAATCAACACATTCTATGTCAAGTCTTATCTATAAAGCTTCTAGTGAATGCTCTTAGTTACCCTGAAATACCCAGTTTCAGCAGAGTGTCTATCCACCCATAACAGCCTCAAGGATCTATACACCTGAGTCCATAATACGGGAATTTCCGTTAGAAAATAACTATCCCATTTACACTACATTTCACAAAAATTGACTATATACATTGTTCTATGAAGTCCAGCCTGCTCATAAAGATAATTTCCTGTCAAAGAGAGTGAACTGCCATGCTTCCTAGCTATTTTTCTACATCGAATTAAATTCTGTTAAAATAAGAGAGTAGGTAGTCACTAAGATATTTGCATTGAGTCAATAGGGAAATGAAAGCGGGAAATACGCGTCTTACAGCTTACCTATGCAATGATCACATTATGAATCTTTTGCTAGCTACTGCTAGAGAGCCTAGGTACTGCTAGTATGTACTTGAAACAACACACTTCAGATACGGTAAAAACATTGTGTGCAAACAGCGCCTCTTGATAATTGCGGGTAATTCCCTGTTTAGCAAGCGGGCATTAGAGTTCGTGGATGGATGTTTGTCACCCATTATTTATCAGTTATCTCCGACATTGTGCGCCAGACATTGACGCAACGGGTCGACAATCGTTCACTCTGTATTCTATTTTACATACTTGATACTCCGCTGCGTTCCAGGTTCGAACCCAACGCATGAAAATCATGATCAAGGTTTAAGGAGCTGCAAGCACTAGCGTTTTTGCTGCTGTTCCAGACACTTTTTTGATACGATTGGAGACGAAAGGTGGACGAAATGAATTGAAATTTTAAACATTATTAGATAAAGATAAACTTACAAGTTCGTTACTTGATATATTTTTCTTTTCTTTTCCTTTTCTTTATTATTTGGAAAAATAATTGTTTGATTTTGGTAAACAATTTCCGTTTTCTTTCTTGCTCAGCGCCATATAAAAATTAGTTTTAAATTGTGCCAAATAACAACCATCAGATTTAAATATTTCTTTTAGTTTAGTTTAATCTCATGTTTTTGACATCTGTTTCATCTGAAACATTTGCACACTATAAGTATTACTTCAGCATATTATATCTCCCCGACACAGATATAGGGGAAAGAAATTTACTGATTTTACTGTATTTAATTTCAATGTACTACCAATAAATAAATAAAAATTATAAAAAAAAACATTCTTGAAGAACATGTTTAAAATTTGACATCACTTGGTTCGCTGGTTTGGCCTCCACTCGTATCCGATTATCAGCATAGTTTTGCGCGGTGGCACGAAACAAAAATATAGAAATACTACTAATATACAATTAGACTGATCATGTGAACATCCTAGAAGAGTTCCACCATCTTATTGAACATTTGATCATTCTCAATGTGCTCCGAACGGCCGATCGCTATAGACTATAGTCTGTATCACCTTCAATCATGGATTTACTGCAGAAAGTCACTACTCACATTGTGTTGTTATGGGAGACAGATCCGTTCTGATCTCTGAAGAAAATGTCTTTCCACACTATAGTCTCTTAATGCAAATTAATGTCTTAATAAGTACTAACTGCACATGCATCATCGAATTTAGTGAGTATCAATAAAAACAATTTCTGTATCAATTTTGTTCACCTTGACAGAACGTTTTTATAAGCCGATACCTTTCCTTGTAAAAAGTAGCGTCACTTATGTCAAAAATGATTCAGAATTAATTCAGTAATATTTATTGATAGACTTTCAAAAACTATTTATTTATTCATACAATGCAATATTTCGCTCAAAATTCTCCGAGCTTTTTTTTTATAAAAATTTTTAAAGTTGAATATCTTTTGTATTTTTAAGTTCCTTGGTTTTCTTGATATGTGGAATAGTCAAGTTTGTGTAAATGTTTTATCTGTTGTTGTTTTTATAAATGCCTGAAGAAGCTCGGAGAATTTTGAGCGAAATATTGCATTGTATGAATAAATAAATAGTTTTTGAAAGTCTATCAATAAATATTACTGAATTAATTTTAAAACTAACAAATTGAGAAGAATTTATATCAGAATTAATTATTTGGATTTTGGAATGTCTGATTATTGATACAATAAATTAAGAATGTTTCTCCTCCTAATGATGTTTTGATATTTGAGCAAAGCTGTGGCTCCAAGTGGCCTATCAATGCAGTTGGTTGCTTCATCAAGATTATGTCACATAGTTATAATTTGCGGATAACTGATGCGAATATTCGTCATGGTGTAGTATTTATTTTACGAATAAGGTAGATACATCTAGTGATTAGTCAGTAGAGATTCTCAGAAAGATGAACACTCTCTACCTGCAATAAGATTAAGAAACGCGGGAGAACACTGCGTAATTACTTTCGCATGACTTCTGCAGACCAGTTTATGAAATAGGTACCTACCATAAGTAGCTAAATACAACAAACACTATAGCTTGGAATTTTCATCTGTTACTGTCAAAGCTGATACAGTAGCTATAGGTATTTAAACTTGATTGAAAAATTCGATAATTGACGCTTAAATTATAATTAATCGGTACCTACATATTCAAACGTAAATCTCGTATTTTAAATAAAATTCCTACATTATCTAATTATTATAAATCAATTCGTGTATTATTCACCAAAACCTAAATTATCTTTCCGTTAGTAGACAAATTTAATTTATTTGCCCATTAAAATCCACTAATTAGCCTGATCAAAATAATATACTTAGTTACAACAGAAAGGGAAACTGACAAAATTGACGGATAAGAAAAGTACTCACCTAATAACTCATTGCATTTCGCTCCTGATAATACCACTTTAGCCGGCATTGGTGAAAAAAATCGTAGAAGTCACTTAAAAAACAAACACACAAATATTCACAGTCAGATCATCTCTAGACCTAATATTATGTCCAAGAACTTGATCACATTGAAGGCATTGAATAAGTTCGAGTGCTCTCTCCAGCGCAACCAGCACAGTTGGCTGTTGAGAGGTGTCTGACATTGCAGCCGGACAGCTGGAATTAACAAGCAAAGAAGTTCGGAAATTCCAAATCTCAACTGATTTTCTACGAGCGAGACTGCCATTCCACACGTTGAACAAAATGAAAGAAAAACAAGAAGAATCTATAAAAATATGCTCATCGTTCAGTCAGCTGTATAAAATCATTGTTAAATCTCAAAAAGATGCAAATGGGAAATACCAAATTCTTTTAGTTACCTACTTTTATTTACAAAGTTTTTTCTTTAAAACTATATTGAAGTCGTAAAAGTATCGGATATACGTATAGCTTTATAACGAAAGATTCTGATTACTATTTTCCTACCGTGTATAATTTGAAGACATGTTTGTAAGGTAACAGGAATAAAGAATACCGATACCGATACCGATACCGATGCAATTCAGACACGTCAGTATACGTACAAACATGGCAAAAGTGATCTGTTTGTCCCTGTACAAATATTTGAAACAATTTCGTTTTGATGACGGAAATTACACATTTGTCTTCAAAATTTCTGAATCAAAATTTTGCAAACTTTCGATCCGCAGGGGATTTTTTTTAATGAAATGAAATGATTCTACACGTACAAGAAATAAATTGAGGCGGTCACTACAGTGGGCCTGAGGTCTCGCCCTCCCCCCCCCCCCCCCCCCCCCCCCCTAAATGCACTTCGGCGAATTTGTTCGACGGTTTTCACTAATTTGTGTGTGGTTTTTTTACCAAGCATTCTTTTTAATAAGGGAATCAAATGAGTAGTTACTGCCTGCCCATCATCTTGATAGCTGTAATACATTGATAACTAAACTGGGTCTTTCTGCGCTGACACTACGATGTGGTGGAATTTTGTTCAACAACCGAAGTAAAAACTCTTGGAACTCTCATTGGCACGTCGTTATAAATAAAAACAAATATGTCAATCCTAGACCGCAACATCAATAATTCTGATAAATACAGCTATCTTGTTAGGAAGAGGAAAATTAAAGGTTATAATATCATTTTTTGATCTCCTGATTATGTCACTGGATGTAAATCGAAAGTAGGTAATTTATCTGGGAAAATATGCCCTATGTGTTAGTAGGTGCTACTCAATTGAATAAATCGAATCGAATTGACGAAATCGCCGAAAAAGGATTCACCAAAAATTATGTTTCCTTTTCAGTTGTACCTATGAATAAACCATCACATTGTATCATTGTTATTTGTATAATATTCTGAAATGTTACAATATAATATATAAAAATAATGGACGACTTTTCCTCTGAAGAGGGTCAAAAGGTAACTAATACACATATTCAACATAAAAATAAACTTATGCAAAAGTGAGTCATGATTTAATCTTGAATGATTTGAAATGTTAATATTTGTATGGTGTTGCACTTGTTATTGCATTTTTGCATTTTTGCCAATTAAACGGAAAAAGAATCAGGTTATTTAATCGATCTTTAATTTAGTAAAATGTTCAAGATAAAATTTTGAGGTTTACGTTAATTTCTTGAAATGTCAGTGTTCCCTTATTCTTTTTCTATGGATGATACTAGTATTAATAACAAACTCATTTAATGTGCAAGGAAATAGAATGTTTTCTATACATCTAAGGGGCGAAATCACCATTATAGCTTAAGCTACAGTTAGCTTAAACTCCACTTTAGAAACCATTACTGAAATTTACATGATACATTGACTGCAGTGCAGTTCTTTAAGGTATGCCGCTGTACATAATGGTAATACACCACATTTCCCGAAGTGGAGCTTAACTAAACTGAAGATTAAACGAATGGTATAATAATATGGCCCCTAAGTTGGCTCAGAGCGTCAAGTAGCCTATCTGTCATTTGGGGACTCCAGTCAAAGTCGACCGTGTGTACTACGTACGGTCGTTTACTCAGTTACAAGTAAATCCATGTCGCAAAAAGCACAGGATTTAGATAACAATTGTCGTTGTGAATTGTGATGCATATAAAGGCAACACTATTTAACCGGTTCCTTTTTCAAAAGTGACAAATGATCTGTTCTAAAAGTTAAATATCTTCCAGGAGCGAATAATTCTTCACATACCTAGCTTCAGTTTCGAAAGTAAGGAATTAGAAGATAGAGATTGAAATATAAGTGATTCCAATGATAACTCTGTACGATAACACTTATTAATAAATATACATTGCGGGATTTTCTTCGATGACAAATATTTGTCATTTCGGGAAATTCAGTCTATATCTATGCTATAATTCTTGAGTATCTATAATGGTGTTACGCCCAGTTAAATTTGGGCTGCTTATTAGAGCTAACAATGATGACAATTTGCTTTGGTAATTCCACCAGGATCAGTTGGGTTATTGCGACTTTCTTCTACGAAAGTCCGAGACAATCACTATTCACGACGCAAAGAAACTCCAAGTGACATCATTTTCTTTCACAACATTATAATCTTACCTCACTATCTGCAGCAACGATATCACTATCACTATGCCTGATTAATGACGCACGGATGTTGAAGTCAACACAATTTTAAACTGCAACTTTATTTATTGTCTGCACTTGTGTTAATTGAATGCTCCGAACGCACAATGTCGATGTGGGGCTCGAACCCTAAGTCTCAAGGATTGTGTCCACCTGACTCCGCACTCCGCAAATGAATCGAATGAAGAGACATTTTTCCTCATTCTTTGTCCTAGAACAGGATGTTTTATTTATTATTTATTTGTTAGCTCAGAAGCCATTAATATACACATACATACAATATTATAACAGTTCTAATACACTACCATACATTTTGATTTGATACAATTTACACTTTAAACAGATCTTGCATCAACAGGCAAACTATCATATCCTCGACCCTTCATTAAATACAGACCTTTCAATGATCCCCAGGGGCTGGATTCACAAAAGGTATTATCTGCTAATACGTATTATCTTTTGATTTAATACCAAAAACACCACGTGTTAAATGAAAGATAATACAAAAGATAGTATACGTATACTTTTTGTGAATCTGGCGTATTTAATACAATATAATAATAATACTTTATAATGTTAAGGTAGAACCTTCGATCGATAATACATATTATACACAAATATTTTTTCTTGAAATTACAAGTTCAAAAAACGTTTTCCTACATTTCAACTATATTTAACTATAAAAGAATCATAAAATGTCATTTAACATGCAACTCCTGTAGTAGTAGTTTATTGTTTGTAGCAGATAATTCAGCTAATACAATACTAGAGTAATATACAATGAAATTTGATATAATTTACACTTAAAGAATGATAGCGAGGTTTCAAAGAAAAGAATGATAGCGAGGTTTCAATTTATTGCCTTCCGAGAATGAACAAAACTGTAACACAGGAGGTATAGGGAAATCATTTAGTTTTTGGTTGATAACTTTTAAAATAGCACACGTTGGTATTGTTTTCAGTTTTTTCCTAATAGAATGTCCGACTATCTATCTAGAAATCAGTTTTTTGGAAAAACGTTAAACCTCAGTCAAATTAAAAACTCAAAAATAGCATGGAAATCGTCATGATTTTAATGGCCTAGATAAGACTACATGTTAAAAATAGGAAATTAAAACTACAATATCTCAAAATCTAGACACGAGAAGTTGTTCATATTTCACAGTATCGTGTAAACAGTGATTATTGTTACCTCTGCCAAAAATAAGCTCATTTAGAAGATGTGACTTAACCGTTGAGCCCCCTTAAATAGTTGAGGAGATACATTCAGTATATCCCCGGGTATATGGTATACATATTCTCACTCTTATTATGAAACATTCAACTTTATGGGGTTATTTTTTCACACCCATTGACCCATGCCCTCCTCGCTCGAAGAAAACTTATTTTCTCCGTCCGTTATATCTATTACTGACGGCAATGTCTTTCTCTGCGAGTATTTCTGGAGATATTCTAGGTATCATTGAACTCCGATTATATTAAAGTGACCTAAATGCACACCCATGTGCCGTGTCATTAGCGACACCGAATGGGTTTGAATTGAGATCTAAGAATCTCTTGTGGAGGTTTTCCCGTGTATAGGTAGCACTTGCCTCCACTACACATGTTATTTCCACCACCCTGACAAAAAACCCGCTTGTGCAATCAACGCTTCAAAGAAAGGAGCCGTGGTAATGACATTGCTGAGAATCATCCAAAAGGAATGCTGGATAAAATAACTCACAGTAAGTATAACGAAGGATAAATGTGGTAACCTAATTGACACGAAATGGAATTCTTTAGTCATTCAAATTAGTAATTTCCTTCTGCTGTTTATTTGAAACAGTGAAGACGAATAAATACGATTAGTAATGACCAACCTTTATTGCATTGTCACGTGCTTTCTTTATTGTCTAGATAGCAAAACTGTTTCGTTACAGCACTGGAAAGGGTTTTTCCAACAAATTTATTATTATTAGTTATTTTTATAAATACAATATTGGTCCATTGACTGCATCATAATGTATTATCACTTAGATTAATTCAAGGGGTTCTTATCAGGGATTATACCTTATCTCTAGCCAATAAACTACGAAATAAAATGTGCACAAGTAATTAAAAAAGGGATACATAAATCAACATACATTATTGAACTGGTGGAATTGGCATTGTGACAGATATATCAACTGTAATTTTATTGAACCCAATAATTATTAATGCACGATTTTTTAAAATAAATTTTAGTAAAAACAATTTTCATAAAACGAAATCTCGACACTAAACTTAAAACGCTTTTAGAACAGTTTCAGACTGAATTTCAGATTTCGCCTCCCTTAGCAGGATCCCCCCCCTCCCCCCCCCCCCCCCCCCCATTACATTTTTAGTCGATTCTTATAGTCTGTTCAAGCTCTGTGGAACTATCGATTACAATATTCAATACTTTATACATACTTGCCATTTTGTTGATAGGGGCAGGGCCTCCTAGCAGCTGTAGGCCCGGACAAATTAAATTAATTTAGTGAATATCTATACTCGATTTAAATAGATCATTTTCATCGATTTGACGATTTATTCATCTAAAACTGTTATAATTACGACGATGTTGGAAATCACAAACTGATGTTCTGATTCAATTTGCATAGGGTTTGAACGAAGTCGTCCCAATCTCAAGTAAAAATAAAAGTAATGATGTGCATTATCCCCCCCCCCTCCCTCCCCCTCCCACCGCGCGACTGGTGTGGCTCCCCACAGGTCCGCAAGTGAATCTAAATCTAAGTTTTAAGATTGACTCACAGACTCAAATCGAATAATTAATCTCTATTGAATTTTATCTTCTATTCAATATCACATACACATAAATGCATTTCTCATAAACAAAGAAAGCTAAAATGTATTTCTCGGATCAGCTCAAGTAAATTAATCCAATTCATGATAATCCAGTTATAAATATTAAATATTATTCGCAAAGAAAGGCAAAGCTATAACTAAGAAAATGTTACAAAAAATAAGCTTTCCAAAGAACAAAATCGCCCCCATCCCCCCTTCCTTCCTCCCCCCCCCCAAAAAAAAAATAACCCATTACACAACATAGTATCCAACATTATTCAATAAATAAATGTAACTATTTTGTATGTTGTTTCCTTTATGTTATTATTGTACTACTTCTTGATTGATGTTGAAATCTGATTGTTGTTTAACTTTTGATTCACAACTATTGTCTTCATTTTGCCTCTAATGCTATTTGTCGGATTTTCTTTCATTTAATGTCATGTAACCTATAACCTCAGAGTTAATCAACACTTCCTTGCTCGCTAATGCTGACATCTAAACTTTAGAGGAAAATGGAATTTATTTTTATTTTGTAAATAAAATTTGGACATGTATTTTGTATAAAATAAAAGACAAAATCAATTTTTATTGGAATTGTTAGACCTGGCGCATAAGCATATAATAGTGTGATTTTTTTCTGTTTATTTCAATGTATTTATGGCTCAATTACGAGGCAACTTTTTGCCATCGGCGACAAAAAGTCACGAGCTGATGAAGCCAGCTAGCGCGACGCGATAATGCCTTTTGAGCGATGAAATTTTAAATCCCCCAAAAAGGTTGAAATTTACTTTGTAAATTATTTATAATTGAACCTCGAAGACACAATATATAATGTATGATGCACTCCAGGAATTATCTGTCTATCTTATTGATATTGTATTGATTGAGTTCTACCAAGTTTCCATAATTAGCCATGAACTGTGAATAGAAAATGCCCGTATTCACAGTCATTGAGACACGAGAGTCACAGAGTTACCGTAAACATTCGGTATTTTTTGTCGAGTTCAGAATTATTGCAACTGCTGCATCAGATATTTTGACATTTAGTGTCACTAATAGTAATATTTAATTGGGGAAAAAATAATACTAACATTAAAATTATTTGAAGTATTGCTGGACATTCAGGAAATTTCAGCAGTGAGCTAACTCCCCCTCAAGGAGTTGGGAGGTTGTATTGTATTTTAGTGTGTTTGTATTGTTGCTTGTATTTTATATTGTTCAGTCACGGCCCGCTGCCATAAACTTCCAACCAAACCCCATATACACCCTGAAAAATCTTTTTGATCATGTAATACCTATATACAAAATTTTACGAAATTTTGACGCTTATTTAAATTAAACGAACTTTACATTTTTGAGTTATCCAAAAATTTCCTTTTTCAAAATAATATCATTTTTTGATTTACGGAATTCCGTTTCACAATTGAGTAATTAATATTTCATTCAAAAACTATGATTAGAGAGGGCCACGATAATTTAAATTCGTCCAATTATGAATCGAATTTTACAAATACAAATAAATGCAATTTTCATCTCTTTTCACTTGAGAATTATCAATTCATGACAAGAGAGTGATTGCCAAGACAACAGGAAAAGGTATCCCGAAAATGCAGAAGAGCAGCAGAACTCTCACAATTTGCTTATTTTGTTCCTTAGGCGTTTGTAGGGCCATCTTTAGTCTGCTCCATTATCCCCAAGCTCCGAAGTATTTTCTCACCACGAAGTAATTCATCAATTAAACAAAATCAAAAGCATAATTTTTTAAAATATTGAAACAATTTTATGTCTGTTGCTATCATGAAATGGAGATTCTTTGAAACAAGTAATTGACATTGACTCTGGAGGAAATGTCTCTTGCGGTCGGCGGCGATCTTCCATGAAAGTACCCATGTGTGCTCGAAGAGATCATCTCGACTCATTTGAATCCCCGCCATGGGGAATCCTCATGTTCGTTTCTCTTTAGAAATCAACAGTCGTCTGTTCATTGACCTCAATTTAGCACCCACAGGCAGTGAAAAAAACTAGATGTATATAGTACCTATAAATTAACGCGTACCGCACATCATCCAATATGCGAAAATCAAATAAATAGTATACACTTCATATGCAGAGAGACCGCTCAATTAACTATGATAATTATGTTGGCAATGCTTATTTAATTTGCAGCCTTATTACGTGTCGGTATTATAAATAAAACAATCAACACCTCAGTACACCACAATTATACAAAATGAAAAGTTCCTGATAGTATGATTAGCGTATGATTAACCCGTATCCTTTGCGATTGCAACATTCATTTTAATCTGACAACGTTGACGTAAAACATCAACTTTAGACCTATCACGATTGAGACACGAGAAATTACGATTTTTCGAACATTTCCAAACCAACAAATTGATTAATTTCAAGTGATTTAAATTAAATGGTTACTATCATTACTATCATCCTTGAATATTAAGTATTTATCATACCTGGCGGACAGAATGGGGTTTTCCATTATTAAAGAGAGCACGTATACGTTTTTGGTAGGTAATCAGTAATATCTACATAGATAAGAAAAAAATAAACACAATTTATTTACCTTCTACTAAAAAAAAGCAAAGCCATATAAAAAATGTTGAGAGAATTGTCACCAAAATAATAGCAATCCTAAAGTTGATAAAAAAAAGTGTGTAATTTCTAATTTGATCGCTTTGAATGAGCAAATTTACAACACATCAATTGCAAACGTAGAGGAAACTGTATTTTTTTTTTAAATATCAGTCTCTATTGACTATGAAAGTTGAGAGGAAGATTGAACGATAGTTCCAATCTATAAATTAGATAATTTTAATAAATCCTGTTTATAGATATTTTTCTTAGGGTTTTGCACAAAGTCGAATATCAACTAAATAGGTATGCAATCAACAGCATACTAAAAAAAAATCTTCTTGTCCAAACATAATTTATATATATATATATTTTTTTTTATGACTGTAACCTGCTTACTTTTCACACAGACATGTTAAAAGAATGTCGGTATGGAAGAAGGAAGTTGTTTGGGATTTTCAGAGAGGAAGCGTGCTAAAAGACACAACAGCTGCTTGCGGTTTGACGTTGGGAAAACTCACTACATATATTACGTTGTTGTAGAGGCCATCGTTCTTAGAACGTCTATAAAGTGAATAAGAAACCAGGTTAACTGATGATCATGAGGTTCATCATGTGACGGTCTGGATCAACCATAAGGTTCTATGTTACTCAGTATGGGTTGGTAAATACCACTGTGGTGGATATAAAAAAATTAGGAATGGTTCTCAATCCATCAGTTTTCACAGGAAATTTCATCTGGCATGACCTCAACGACAGATGTCATGTCAGAGTCTTAATTTTATCAGGTTAGCTTTTCAAGATCATGATAGATAAATCACGTTGTTATTAAATTAATACATTATTATTGTATAAATTGTTATAAATATAAATCGATACATTTTGTATTGTTTCATTCGAAGAATACACGTAAGTCCAACGAACAATACAAATAATAAAGCAAACACACAAAATATAAACACAAAATAAACACAACATTATATCACACATCTATCAAAACTCGAGATAAATAATTGCTTTACAATATATACAATATTTGTATGGTTAAATTACTAATTACCTAGATACTATTTGAGATCCAGGGTTTCTCCCAGCAACCAGCATTTCTGTCTACAATGGATCAGAACTCCAAACTCCTTCACGGATTACTTTGGCACGCTCATTTACAATAGGTCCTTCTCGTGCAGGCCCTCGTGCAGGCCCGGTCCTAGGGGTGTGCGACCAGGCCCTCGTGCAGGCCGGGTCCTAGGGGTGTGCGACCAGGCCCCTAGCACACCCCAGTCCCAGAGGTGTGCGATCAGGCCCTCGTGCAGGCCCGGTCGTAGGGGTGTCTGACCAGGCCCCTCGCACACCCCAGTCCCAGAGGTGTGCTATACCAGGCCCACGTACAGGCCGGGTCCTAGGGGTGTGTGACGAGTCCCCTCGCACACCCCAGTCCCAGAGGTGTGCGATCAGGCCCTCATGTAGGCCCGGTCCTAGGGGTGTGCGACCAGGCCCCTCGCACACACCAGTCCAGAGGTGTGCTACCAGGTCCACGTACAGGCCGGGTCCTAGGGGTGTGCGACCAGGCCCCTCGCACACCCCAGTCCCAGAGGTGTGCGATCAGGCCCTCATGCAGGCCTGGTCCTAGGGGTGTGCGACCAGGCCCCTCACACACACCAGTCCAGGGGTGTGCGACCAGGCCCCTCGCAACAGGTACTTGGCTTGACGGGGCCCAACATACACGGGCAATAATCAAGGTGAATGAATACCTTGGTCAAAAATGATAATTCCAAATATAAAGTGCTATAGTAGTGCTATAGTGCTAAAGTGCGTGGTACAGAGTGTCTTCTTGCTCATTTTAACTTCAAATCGACGGAATGACGGAATCGGATCGACGGCACGCGACGGTTTTTAAGGGTAGATTAGATTAGATTAGATTATTTTAACGGCGCGTCAACGACGAGGTTATATTGCGCACATTAATTTCTACTTTTAACTTTGTTGAATATAAGTGGATGACATGGGGAGGGTCAACCTAACGGGCCCGATCCGGGGGAGTCCAACACTGGTGGGAAAAACAGGCCAGAAGGGGGACGGACCGGGGAGTTTTAAGGGTAGGTAAATAATTTAAAACAGAAATAGATATAACACATTAAGCACATTAAATAATTGATATTCTGATGATTGGCAATATGGTTTTGTTTTAAAAATGGTTTCTTAGTTTGGTGGTTGTGGACGTTTGGGGAGGAATCCACGACAGACATCGCCAAGCACTGATCTACTCCATCAAGTCGGCTATTCACAATCATAGCGCTGAGATAGTTACAACATCATGACCCCATGGCACAGTGGCGTCGGAACCGGGGGGGCAGCAGGGGCACGTGCCCCCCCTAGACGTCTGAAGGGGGGGGGCAAGAGTATCAATCTGCCCCCTCTGGTAACGCACAATATCTTTAAAAATTACTCGATAAGGGTTGAATTTCAAAACAATTCGCTGCGCGGCATTTGTTATGTGAGAATCTACTGACGAAATTAAATTGATGTTGTTATTTTACACCAACATCATTTGAAACCAGCCTTTAAGACTAAGAGTATTAAAATTTGAATAAATCGCTGCGCGGCATATTTATATGAACATTCCTGATATGAGTGAAAGATAACTTTTGTTTTCTTACAATTAAAATGCACCAAAATCATTTGAAACCTGCCTGTGGGCAGAAATTCAAAAAAATCCGCTGCGCGGCATTTTAATGTGAGAAATGTCTAAGATTTAATTTCATAATATCTGCATTTGAAATTGGACCTATTGTGAATGCGAATAAATGCGGATATATCATCAAAAACTAATCACTTTTCAAGTGCATATAATTTTATGACACTTTTCCATATTATATTTTTAAGACACTCACTTTTTTGGCAGTCCTGACATGAAGAGGATAATGATCATCCATTTATTTGTTCAGCTAAAGATAGGTTTAAAAAATGTGAAATCACGTAGAAACGCACCAAATTCATTCCTGAAATTCAAAATTTTTCCGGGGCTATGCGCTCCGGACCCGCATAGTACTGGGGGGCCCTCCCCCCAGGCCCCCATTGTTTCTCTGAGCAATCGTGTTTCCCACGCACATTGTCATTTACTGTATTACTTTTTCCCTTACAAATTTAGTCCCTACCCTACCTAGATCCTAAGCAAAATGTGCCCCCCCTGAAAAAATAGACTTCCGACGCCACTGCCATGGCATACGCTGTGCCTCATCTATTTCATATTCACGGCCTACATTCATTTGCCTGCACGACATTCAAAGCGTCATTTCAAACGTTTTTCTTGTTGATGTCATAACACAAGTGTCGAAGCAACAATTCGTTAAAAAATAGCAACTCTAAATTTAAATAATCTATAATTAGTTGAGTGAATGATTTCCCAACAAGGAATCATGAACTCAATGTCAAAACACATAACGCGTGCTATCAGTGAGCGACTGACGTCATATGTCACTGATAACAGCCTTGGATAAGAGCGTCAATCGCACTAATATCAGCGAGGGAATTCCCATTTGATCACTTTAAGCCTTTTGATAGAATACAAAAAATGTAGGACAAATGCTGGAAAATAACAGAACCTAGTAATTTTTAAATCATAATCTGTGATACTGCGATAAAGATATTGTATTGTGATTAGAAATAAAAATTGTAATCGCAAAAAATATTTCGAGTGACGTGTTTTTATCAGAATATACTAAGAATTAACTTTTCATGTAATAATAAAAAATATTAAAATTGTGATTACAGGCTATATTGAAAATGTGGTAACTCTGCAAGTCTAACTCATAAGGTCGTACGCTGATGAGTGATGAACAACTTGATAAAATACATTGCAATTCAATCAATGATTATCATTTAATTATCAACTTAATTCTCTATTTGAGTTGAGGTGCCAGATTGTTGCTATTGCATTTTCAAGCTTGCATTTTCAAGAAGGCTGCCCCCCCCCCCCCCCCCCCGCCATAAAGAAACTATTATGTTATGAATGATCTGTGCTTGGTGTGGGGGGCGGAAGGTACTATCGAATTTTTTGGAGAAAAATTTCGTGAGGGAAGATTTCGTCATATCTTAAGATATGCGATTTGGACGTGCATTGGACAGTCAAATGTAATAGGTATGCTATTTTGACATTAAATGGCACTTTTTATTTCAATATTTGCAATTGATAATTCTCCCGTGTAGCTGCAAACTGACCATACATTGATTCGAGATACATATATCCAAACCAGGGGAAGGGGGGGGGGGGCAGAGCTGGGATTGCCTGGTGGTGAACACCCTGGTGGAAACACCAATAAAATCAGCGAAAAATATTGTAATCCAATAAAATCGCTTCTTTCAAAATCCCATTGTTGTAATTTTATGCTGAAGAACAAAGTACGAACGTTTTTTTCCCTGCCTCCAATACATTATTTAAACGTAAAACGGATAATTCTTAATATTTTTTAAAAATTAAGTCTGATTCAATTACTGATAAATTATTTTTCTTATATAGACTTTATTAATAGAATAAAGAACAAGAGGACAAATTTTGGAAAAGCTTTCAATATAAAATTAACGAACATGCTTTATTAAGGGTAAATTCTGTAAAAGATTTGGGGGTAATTGTATCAAGTGATTTGTCATAATATTATGCATTTTGAGAGCATCAAACCAAAAGCTTACAGACTTTTAGGTTTGATGAGAAGAAACTTTTTTCAATTTAGTAAGTCAACAAATAGACTTTTATACACATCTCTTGTAAGGCTCATACGGATTATGCTAGTGTTGGAAAATTGAGACTAAAATTGAGGATTTGAAGAGAATCGAAAAGAGATTGATAAAGATGAGATGTAACCTACATATTTTTTTTCAATCTTCTGGACTTCCAAGGGATCGGAAGGTAAGAGCCCCGTGAACCATGCGGGATTTTATGATGGGATGGGAGGTAGTACAATGCCTGAACTCAACACTGAACACTGAGTATACAGTTACTCCCTTCACTCTAGCCATGTGCAACCAGCAGTACACATCTGTGTTGTTGGTTGCATACCCTACAGCGCCTTGGCGTCGAATGGATTCCAAGGGGGGAAATTCGACGCGTTGCGGGAAAAAAGACGCAAAGAGGCCAACTTTTACCAATCACAAGTAATTTGTAAGTAAGTAAGTAAGTAAGTAAGTAAGTAAGTAAGTAAGTAAGTAAGTAAGTAAGTAAGTAAGTAAGGTTGTTTATCGGTAAATTTTAAATAATATGACAACTGCATGGTAATGTCCTGCTAAGCTGTATAACACATCTTGAGCCAGAAACCCAGCGGTGAAAATTCCGCTGAGAAAGTTGATCCTACTCCTACTTTTGCAGGACGCACACTGGTGGCTCCTGCCCTGTATTGCCAAAAGCGAGAAAAAAATCTGGTTACTCACACTCAACAAACATATTGTCAAAAGTGGCAAAATAATGTACCGCCAAAAACGAGGCAAACATCTTGTCTAAAGAGGTAAACGCTAACTATTTATCACCAAACGTCAAATTAAACACAGTGCGGAATGTTGTTGAAAAAAGCAACAAATCCTAGAATTTGCATTTCCCTTACTGGCCATCCCTTTATAGCTATCAGAAGGGCACATTGACCGTATTCTATACACTATTTTGAACCCATTTCGCTGCCATTGTCAAAATAAATTCGACATAAATTTGGAACGAAATGCATTTCAAAGAAAATGCAATGTAGTATATTCTCCCTCATAAGTGTTGTATAATTGGTCAATGGTCATCAATATTTGTCCAAGTAATCAGGCAGAAATTAGGTCACTACAAAAAAACATGCCATATGATTACTATATGATTGGCATAGTAGGTACCTATTTCTTGTAATTACCCAATATATTGAGTCGTTTGAATTAAAATGGAATAGATTTGTGTAATTTAGTTGACTAATTTAGTTATTTATGAGTAGGACATTTATTTTCATCAATACTTATTGTGCCTTTAACTTATGCGTGATCCTATATAATATATTTTAGGTATTTGCTATTCTTCGAAAAGAAAGCAATTCTTTTGTTGAGCCGAGTGCTTTTGTTTGTAATTTAAGTTTTCTTCGATAAAATAGCTTCAGTGAAATAACAATGCTGAATACTAAATGAAATCTACTCGTCGGCTGCGTACAGGCGCTACCTTCAGTGAGTCGAGTCGACGAGCTCCTGGTCAATCCTGGTCGTAGTGGAGCTAGTCGTGGTGGAGCTGGTCGTGGTGGCGGCTTGGCAGGACAGCGTCAGGACTCCTCAGGAGGAGGTCAGGGATGTCGACGTGAGGATGGAGGCGGTGGTGAGGTGGCTGGGCAGGAGGTCAAGGATGTCGACGTGAGGATGGAGGCGGTGGTGAGGTGGCTGGGCAGGAGGTCGGGGATGTCGACGCGAGGATGGAGGCGGTGGTGAGGTGGCAGGGCAGGAGGTCAGGGATGTCGACGTGAGGATGGAGGCGGTGGTGAGGTGGCTGGGCAGGGCAGGAGGTCAGGGATGTCGACGTAAGGATGGAGGTGGTGGTGAGGTGGCTGGGCAGGAGGTCGTGGATGTCGACGCGAGGATGGGGGCGGTGGTGAGGTGGCTGGGCAGGAGGTCGGGGATGTCGACGTGAGGATGGAGGTTGTGGTGAGGTGGCTGGGCAGGAGGTCAGGGATGTCGACGCGAGGATGGAGGCGGTGGTGAGGTGGCAGGGCAGGAGGTCGGGGATGTCGACGCGAGGATGGAGGCGGTGGTGAGGTGGCTGGGCAGGAGGTCAGGAATGTCGACGTGAGGATGGAGGCGGTGGTGAGGTGGCTGGGCAGGAGGTCGGGGATGTCGACGTGAGGATGGAGGCGGTGGTGAGTTGGCAGGGCAGGAGGTCAGGGATGTCGACGCGAGGATGGAGGCGGTGAAGGATGGAGTGATTTAGGTCAGGGGATGACGGAGCACCCTACTCGAATAACCGGCACGACGCGACGATGAAATTTGGAAATAATCAGCAATGTTTGGACAAGGTCCTGTCTTTTTGTGTGTAACAATCTTTTTCTCTGGGTATACAATTCTGATTATCAATGTGTTCACAGTTAATAATTGAAACTCCACGGGTCCCTCGGGTCACTGGAGAGTTGACCGGCGACTGCAAAGCCTCAACAATTTTACTTCTACATATCTTCTTGATCCTCGAGACAATATAGACACCTTGACTTCTCTGCTACTTGCTAACAACGTAACTAACTAACTAACTAACTAACTAACCAACTACCAATGGAAAATAAAGTAGAAGAATAACCATACGAGTAGACCATTCAATACGCTGACTTCACTGCAATAATAAAGATAATACAAACTACTTTCTGTCATGGTCTTAGACTACACCTTGATGTCACGCCGAGTGATATGAATATCAGTAACGTCAGCGGCCCGACTTGACCTAACTGACGAGGACAGTTCCTCAGTCATTGATGACGACACAGCCGATCGGATCGCCCGCTAGTGCTGTTTTATGCTATTAGCGAGATCGTCTTTTCTGGCAAAAGTTAATGAGAACTAAATTCATGAAACACGATCACCTTTAACTAGAATAATATTTGGTTAAAAGTAAAATTTGGTTAACAGATGTCCTTGACCCTAATTAATATTATTTTAAAATATCCAATATTATCCAGAATATTCTATTCGCTTTTTTTTAGAAAATAACATGCAGTTTGTTATCGAGACATCTATCTATTAATGTTTTATAGCAATATAAAACAAAAGATAAAAGATACAAAAGAATAAAGATAGTTGATCGGTATCTGGAAAATCAAACTTCATAGTGACATTTTTAGAAACCTGAGCGAACCATGTGGCTATGTGTTATCTATTTTTGTTATGGAGCTGTGAATGCATACCTAAATGGAAACATTGCTTGAATTCTGATAATAATTGATGAAAGCAAACGTACAGAAGAGTGGATTAGTACCTAGGTACTTGACCGCATTGAAGAAGCGCACTGTGAATCTAGATTAGCTAGATGCCATGTAAACAAGAAGAGATATCCACC
>OW203763.1:6369767-6434659 GCA_934045905.1 Leuctra nigra | reverse complement strand
CCCCCCCCCCCCCCTTATTACAATGAAAATGAAATCATTTCAGGTCAATGTTATCCTTATGGCTGTGAAATGATTTCGTTTTCGTTGTAGTATAGGGGGCCTGGAATGAATCCTGCAGACCCCCCCCCCCCCCCCCCCCCCCCCCCCCCCCCCCCAAATGGCCATCTCAAGAACTGTTTGGTTAGTACAAAGTATCGTGTGAAATAAACTTGTGATATTATCTGTTTTAAAGCTCAACGCAATATACCAAAACTTGCATTCCATTGATTCAAATTTATTGAAATTTTGATACAATCGATAAGCATATTTTGAATAAAATTTTATATTTTCATCTTGATGTCGTCAGCAGTTTTGAATAAACAGGTCACAGCCACAGGACATTTTCTGGACAAGCGCTATTTGAGCTCTGTATTGGTAATCAATTCTTCAACAACCAAATTCGAACAGCTGTAACTTTTTTCCACAAAAGTTTTTTTTTAACTTTCACATTTCATTTTTGTATCAATGTTTTTAATTATAATAGTTGTAATTTTCAGCCTAATGTGTGCAGTAATTTCTTCACCGGTGTCTCGCTCACTGGATGTTTCTTTTTGTGCTGCCCAGTCCCCTATTAACCAACCTTGCATGACAGTGTCTTCGTCTTATTTTAAAAATGGGAAAATGGAACTTTTTCATTTATTCGATCTTAAAGTGGTGCAAGCGCAAGTGATTTTGCCCCATGTTTCAGACACTTTTTTGGATACAATTGGAGAAAAAATGGGTGAGACGAAATGATTTGAAATTTTAATCGTGAATAGATAAAAGACAAACTTAGGGTTATCACTTGGTACATTTTTCATTTTTTGATTGGTTAATTAGTAATAATTAGTTGATTTTTGGTCAAAAATAGACTATTTTCTTGTCTCGCCGGGGTGCCATATGAAATTTAATTTAAAAAATGTGCCAAGTGTAAGTATAGCCATAAGTTTGTCTTTTATCTAAGCATGGTTAAAATTTGAGATCATTTGGTTAACGTTTTTGGTCTCCAATCGTATCGGAAATTTCATAGCTTTGAGCGGTTTTGTTGAATAACCGGTGCCTAGTTAAAGGCACGAAGCAAAAATGAAAAAGTGCTACTAATATTCATTCATGTGAACATCCTATCAAAGTTACACCTACTTATGAAACAATTTTTTTCACTCAATTTGCTAAAACGGCCGAGCGTCTTCTTAACAAAAGAAGATAATATGAGCGTACCAGATTTTTCTAACTGATTAAGTAGACTACAGTAGAGTAGGTAAGTTCAGAAATGTGTTATTCTCCTATTCTTCCCAAACAAAACGAGCTTAGTGCAGTAGTGGGGGTAACATCGTGTTTTATTTAGGTACCTATATTGCTTGTCACTCATCGGATATAGTTCAAATTATCTGTAATCTACACTTAACAAAAGAAAACCCAGTACATATTTGAATGACACAGAATGGCTGAAAATGATTTGTAGGCACCATTGGAAGTAGCAGGCTAATTGATACTCGAACTCTTATAAGTAAGCTCTGATTTAATTGATATGTAATAACAATAGGGATTGCTCGTCAAGGAACCTGACCAGCAGCCAATCCGTTTCTTTGATACTGTTTTTTCATTTGTTGAGTGAACAGTTGAACTATAATTTTGAAAACAATTATATTCCTCAACAAGAAGTTGTCTTAAGCCCAATTTACACGGAGCAACTTCTTGTACAACTTCTGTGTCACACTTCTTGAATGGAAGGAAATTAGAACATGTTTTAAGTTCTGTGACAGAAAGTGCGTCATGTAAATAAAAATTGTATGAAAAATGGGAATGTGATGTGAGACAGAAGTTGTTCAAGAAATTGCACCCATGGGGCTATATAACAGTAATTTATTTTAGTCAAATCCATACAACAAATTCACATCATGGTCATTTATTATATACAATAGTGTACAGAAGTTCTACTTACTATTAGTCAGTCTTTACCTGAAATAATTACATCTGCAATTGCTAAGGTAACAGAAATGTAACAGACAATTCGGTCAAACTTAATTAATAACTTAAATCTAGATATACATAAAGGGAGAATACAATAAAGACAAACATTTTCAAAGTCGAAGAAAGTAATGCTCAATGATTCTTCGAGTTTCTTCTCAGCTCAGTGGAAGACGCACGGAATGTGGGCTGGAAAAAGCAGACAATACATATAGTAGACTAATTCAGTAGTTACACAGGTATTAATTGACTGACTGGGCTATGTCATTCATCATGTATTGATTTATTCCACTGTCGAATTGGACTCTTTGGTGAGTCAGAATCTATCATAAAAACCTTTAGGACTAATTCTCGAATTCTTTGTTGAAGTTATTTTCTCTATTGCTGTGTAAAATCATTACCAAATAGAGATTAAAAAAGAGTTCGAGAAACCAGTCCCAACATTCTTCGCATTCAATGCAGTGCACGGCGTAACTTCAAATTGCAAAACTGCAAAACTGAATGAAAGCATTCATTCAATATTTTGGGGTACTTGGTCCCTGTAAATTTTGTTTATTTATTTGGAATGCAGGAAATTTGGAATGTAGAATTTTGTATACCTATGTAGTAGTATAATATTGTTTAAGGCGAATCGACAACTAGGTAATTTTGCGCACATTAAGTTTTTATTTTGTCGACAAAAAGGGAGGTCATTAAGGGGTCAACCAAAGGGTCTGATGCGGGGGAGTCCAGCACTGGTGGGAGGGCCAGGCAGGAATAGGGAAGGACCGGGGGGCGGGAGAGCTGGTGGGACCAGATTCCGGGGGACGAGGGGGGAGGCCGGCCCGAGGAGACCAGAAGCATTGCTGGAGTGTCCAAGTTGGAAAAACAAAGAAGTGGCGACATAAGAAAGAAACTGGGTGTCGAGTAGAGATGGGCACAAAAAGTCGTTGAATCGATTCTTCGATCTAGATCGATTTTTCATGATTCGATTTTTTGATATTGATATTTAGGGGGCTGTGAATTGATTCGAAAAATCGATTTTTGTGAACCTCTTGAATCAATTTTTCAAAAGATTGATTCAAAATATTGCATTATTTTAAGAAAAAATCAGGTAAATGAAGGAAAATAGTCAAAAATTGATGGTCAGGCAGACATTGCGTAATTTTTTCAAAGTTGTTCAAAAATTCAAAAGATCGAATCAAATGAATCGATTCTTATAATATATCGAATGTTCCAGAATCGATTAAAAAAAATTGATATATAGGATTCATTGCGGATTCATTCATTCTTTTTGCCCATCACTAGTGTCAAGAGTGTCAACTATAAATAGGAAAGAGTGACTATGCTAGTGTGGAAACTTTACTTTTAGAAGAACCAAAGAATACAACAAAGGGAATACGAAAGAGCCACAAAATTGGTGGAAACAATTGGGGGGAAAATTGGTGGAAATGGTGAAAAGACATCAGCTGGAATAGAAGATGAACTGGAAGAGGGTGACTGACATGTCAGGACTGGCCAGCTGGCACCATTAAAGCAAATGTTTATTAATTAATAAAAAAAATCTTGAGGTTTTTTTCATTAAAAATTAAAATTAGTTGATTTTATATGGATATATGGACCTTTTAAGTTTTGAATACTGTCAGTTTTAAGCTATTTGCAAAAAGATGATATTCTTGTACGGATTTAAAACAAACAAGAGTTTCGTACCTTGGGATACACATCGGATCCCATCATCCTCTGTCGAATACTCCACCGAAGGTCACCATGATTGTCATTGCCTGGTATTTTCTGTTGCTTCCAGATAGCTTGGTAGCGGTGGTACAACTCTACTGGATCTGTGAGCAAATTGGGCGATCCACGAGAGTGCGTTTTCGATGGCTTCGAGGAAAGATGCCATGGACGAATGACTAGAATCATTACAAACCAAGTAAAATTAATGCAATCTATAAATGTAGGTATGCTCGCACATTGTGTACATAAATTCTCCATGTAAAAATGTGGCTAGCGTAGTTTTTTTGTTCTACCTAGTGATTTTTGTTTTACCGTTATTGACTCGGTTCGAAAAAGATATTTCACCAATAAAATTTGGATAAGAGTAGTAAAATGTAGCTACAAATGAATTCCACATTTTCACATCTTACACAACATGTATCTACTCCTACTACGTATGCCATTAAATAATAATGGATTTTACTTAATGTCGTTCAAAGTTATTAATCCCTAAGTAAATTCTGAGCAAAATCCATTAATGTAACTAATCATATCATGATAGCAACTTATCTTATCGAATATTAGAAATTCTATTAAAATTTTGACTTTAAAAACTAGGTGTATTGTAATTTTAAAGCTATGCATATCGAGTACAGTATGATCTTTATTTCAAAAATCTCGTCAATTCCTGGACTTTGGGAAGCGCCCCACTATAGCCAGCGTAGCCTTGAGAAATGCAAGCCTGAATGGAAAGTGTACAATGGCGATTTAATTTGTTCAACAATAATATTGTGACACTGACAACACTTCTTTTGTAAATTTCGCTTCCATCCTATTGACTTGGTGGCTTAAACCCTGTCACTTTGGCTAAGGGGGGAGCACTCAAGCAAGTATAATTCGTTATTGATACATTTGTAAGTCCTTTATCTTATTCGATTTTTATATTTGGACTGTGATTAGGAAATCTTCGTTGAACATAAATACAAATCATTTTTTGATTCATGAATTTAAGTGCAGAATTGAATTAAATTCCATTAAAATGCTGAGATGAAAACAATCAATGTGACAGTTGATCTTATTCAATTCCTGTCCGATTTCCACAAATTAAAAAACGATTTCTATCTATGTTCAACAAGGAATTGTTAAATCCAATAATAAATATGAAAATCGTGCTTCATAAATAAGTTGCAAAATAATAAGATTCGGATCATTTGCTTCTCTGCACACAAACTTCCGCTTTGGTAGCCCAGGTTGGCAGTAATTTCCTGTCGATTCTACCTGGAACCTGTCTGGCCAGCTCCCTCCCTTCTGGACAGGAAATTACTGCAAACCTGGGCTAAGATTAGAGGTTTGTGTTCAATGGAGCAAATGATCAGCATCTTATTATTTTGCAACTTATTTATAAAGCACGATTTTCATATTTATTATTGGATTTAACAATTCCATGTTGAACATAGATAGAAATCGTTTTTTAGTTTGTGGAAATCGGACAGTAATTGAATAAGATCAACTGTCACATTGATTGTTTTCATCTCAGCATTTTAATGGAATATAATTCAATTCTGCACTTAAATTCATGAATAAAAAATGATTTGTATTTATGTTCAACGAAGATTTCCTAATCACAGTCAAAAATATAAAAATCGAATAAGATAAAGGACTTACAAATGTATCAATAACGGATTATACTTGCTTGAGTGCTCCCCCCTTTGCCAAAGTGACAGGGTTTAAACCACCAGTCAATAGGATGGAAGCGAAATTTACTAAAGAAGTGTTGTCACAATATTATTGTTGAACAAATTAAATCGCCATTGTACACTTTCCATTCAGGCTTGCATTTCTCAAGGCAACGCTGACTATAGCTAGTTTGGTTTACACAACTGCATAATTTTATATTGATTTACATTAAGGAAGTAAGGTACATACTACATACTGAATAGGGAGGCAAGGCAAGGTGACACCCATATTCAAGTTGCAATGACTAAACTTTGATTATTTTGGAAACATATTGATTAAATACCTACCTAAATCCATGTTCACCAACGCAAAATTCATTGTGTAGGTACCTACTACGCATTCATGTAGGTAGCTAATAATGTTAAATAAAATGAAATCAGGAGAAGGACTTAAAAATACATAGTACCTATTTTACTTACAAGCAGAATATGGTTTTGTGGCTTCTGTCGTTGACGTTGTAGTTGGTGTTCTCTCCGGTTGTGTTTTTTTCTTGGGAAAATCGGGAATGTCAATTGAGTTAGTTGAAAAGTTGGATGTAGAAGAACTGGATTGAGATGTCGTACTGCGATGACTATTATTGCTACTGTTTACGCTGATATTTATGATATCTTGAAGTACTAATGATGTAGACGAAGAGGTTTCACTCTCGAAGCTACTCGCAGTTGACGTTTCATGCCGAGCGGATTGAAGTGTTAAATTAACGTATGCTTCCGTATTTTCCGTGTCCTGAGCCTGACTCTGATACTTAGCCCTATAGACTCGCTTGAGGTCTGTAATAGGAAAGAAAAATTATAAAAGAAAGTAGTTAAGAGTATCGAAATATTCAACACACAATGATACACCAACATATAGCATAGAATTCTCAATTGTTAGCAAGTTGCCTTGCTAATAAAAAATATTTGAAGAATTTAAAAAAATATTATTATGCCATTAGTGTAGAAATTAAAATTTCAAATTTTATAAAATTATTTATGTTAACTTAATGTACACTTTCTAGATCAAAATAAGCTACCTATAGCTAAGATGGCATTAAACAACCCAGAATTAATTCAAATTAAGTGTGGTCTTCTGAGCCCTACAAAAATTCAGAAGACAACATAAAGAAAGCATACAATTACCATAACAGTCAGCAAGCTAGTATCTGTGATGGTATATCCAGCTTGTGACTGTTCTGTTAGAGAGGTTACTGTGAAAACTGAAGCCAACATTTAACTTTTTATTCTCTTGACAAGTGCATGCTGCACAAAGCAAGAATATTCCCTGTGTATAGGCTCAAATTATTAATAGCTTTGACAATATTTCATACTCGTAGGTCTGAGTTTCACTCATTCATAGACGAACACATTGTGTAGGTACATATTGTTGTATATGAAATAAAGTTTGGTTATTGGAGTTAGTTCTACTTTCAGCGGCGATTCGCGTGACGTCACGCGTTGAGCTCTGACTGGCTGAGAGACCCGCTCGGGGGCAAAATATCGCATTGTGGCGAAAAAACGCCACCACGGAAGACGGGCTTATGACATCAATTTCATTGTGAACTCAACACCTGCTTACCTACAATATTTTTACCACATTAACCCTAAAATTATTATTAAGAATCAAATTGACATATTTTTATGTGGCTTGCGTCACAATATTTATGTGTTTTGGAGTGCAAGTGATCACTTATTATGGCAAAAGTTTTAGGGCTATACATTCACAGGGGCTTATACCTTGTTCACACTATGACTTTCAACTGCAGTTGAGATCGCTTTGGTCAACTGCAGTTGAAATCTCGACTGCCTTTCCATAACTAAATTGAGATTTCAACTGCAGTTGAACTCGATCGCGTTCAGTTCACACAGGTTTTCAACTGCGATTGAGATTTCAACTGCAGTTAAAAGTCATAGTGGGAACAAGGTATTAGGTATAGGTAGGAGCCTACCTAGGTACTAGTAGGTTAGGTAGGTAGTACTACTAGGTACCTAGGTCCTAATACCTACCTTGTTCACATTATGACTTTCAGCTACAGTTGAAATCGCTTTGGCCAACTGCAGTTGAAATCTCAACTGCCTTTCCAAAACTAAATTGAGATTTTAACACTTGTTTTCAATTGCGATTAAGATTTCAACTGAAGTTGAAAGTCATAGTGGGAACAAGGTAGGTATCAAGGTACCTAGGTAGGTAGTAGGTACCTACCTAGGTACCTACCTACCTTTAACCGTCTTTTCAGAAAAAGATCCTCACCTGTACAAAACTCCTTGAGAGTCTGAGCTGAAATATTGCAATACCCCAAATCATTTAAGTGTTTTAAAACTACACGAGCATCAGGAAAAGGAGCAGACATGATATTTGTATGATATAAAACCAAATATAAAACTTATAACGGCCAAATATAATTTTTTTAAATGTTAGTCTCCATGGCCGCCATCTTCTTGCTTGGTTACACAGTCACAGCCTTCTTCGAATTTTGATAGGCCTTTTCTTACCGCCTTCTATGAGTGAGTGAAGTGAAGTAAGCACTACTGTACTGACGACTGTGACCTGTCAGACTGTCAGTGTCCTGTAATTTCCGTTTCCGGCAACTTGAACATGTCACCTTCGATATTTTGTGCCTTGAATAAAGTATTTATTTTAATTATAGTTTCGTGTACTTATTCTTATGCATTTCCTGACCAAGGAAAATGGGACTTGCAGTTAACAAAGGTTCGTAAATGCCTTTCGGTTTGTAGTCTGTAAAGAGATAATATAAATCATAACCTCAATCGCTTACACCCTGGTCTAGGTACATACCTAGTACCTACCTACTAGTAGGTTCTTAGTTTCTTAATCTTATCTGATTTTTGTACGTAACTAACTACAACGCCTATGTTTTCCTAATAAACACATTTAAAATGGATGACTTATTAGTTCAATAGTCTTAATAGCTCTGTACAATCATACGTGACATGTATGTAGGTAGTTGTACCTATTTGCTGTTTAGTGTAATGTAATGGGCTCCAACTGCTTCCTATCTGTCATTTCAATGTTCTGTAATTCATTGCCAGGTATGGCTGTAGTGGGAGTGGCATGATTTTACCAAACAATTGTGGTTACTTTCCAAGTTTTTTATTTCTTCTTATTCTTTAACCAGCAGAGGACAGTACAAATTACCCACCGATAGAAACATAAAAATAGGTGAAAACCTTATTTAAAAAACCAAGTTAAGGGCCCAGGCTTCACTAAGAATTGAAATGACCAATGCTTTGCGATTTAAAGTAGATCCAGAGTTCCAGCCATGGTTCTTAGAAATGTAATTTACACTAATTTTAGGAACTCTCTTAGTTAACGTTCCGTTACATGCGTTTCTACGCCTGTACTACAGGAAACAACAGAAAACACATTATTTTTCTGTAGGTAGGTACCGAAAATGTACCGAGCAATACCTACCTCATGTCACCATAAATTTGCATCGCCCCAAAAAAATATTTCAGTTTGTAATTCCAATTTTGCCAATTTTGCCTATTGCACTACCTCTTCCTCCCACCATAACAGTAGAGGAGCTAAGTCAACCCAATTTCTGAGGGGTACTACCCACCTTACCTACCATACATAATTTTTGTTGGTCTTTTGTTTTCTATCCCATTGGAGATGCTTAGTCATGTTGAACTCTGAATGCAAAGGGTTTAGACAAAAGGAGTAGCATGCAGCATATGGGTGCAAATGTACAAAATAAGAGTGCAGGGGAAGTAAATTGGGTTCTGTATTGGATTTAGTTCTCCCTTACTTCCTCTTCTTCACTCACTTCTTCCTGTTCTTTCTGTATGACTATTATTGCTTTTCAATCATAGGTATTATGAACTACTAGCTGTAGGAATTGTATTTCCGATTTTGTATGCGTGATTCATAAATTGTTTACCTTTTAATTACAGGATAGCAATCCGGTTATCTTGGCAAAAAGTCTCTTCAATGGATCAAGTATATTTGTTCAAAGTATGTAACTTACAATCTTCTTTTGTTATGGAGTTAAATTAGGTACTAAGATTCAATCTCACATTTTTGACATATTATAGGGGAGTAAATTAGTAGGTACATAATATGTTTCATTAGGTTACGCTTCAGTATAACTATTGCTAGGTACCTACCTAAATCAAACATTATTCATAAACATAATTTTAATTAATAGTAGATACCTATAGGTACATTTGGTTTAGGTAATTAAATAATTCCCTCTTGTGTTTAAATACCTAACTGATTTTTATTGAGGTGGTGACTGGCGACACAATACTTATCTGAACTATTTCCTTTATTGAGAAGAAATTCACTTTTAAGTAAGTTACCTTCTCCACCTGAATTGCAAAACGTGTGATGTAAATTGAAATGTGGTTTTGTGGGACCGAATCTGAGTCAAAGTCCAATTATTTAAATTATCCCCTGATTTAGGTTCACAGAATGTTTTATTTTGTCGATGGGGAGGTAAAGAAAAATAATTTATTTCATAATGATTGCTTTGATTCTCTGCAGTAACGTGCGATAGCGATCCCGAGGTCGCCCATGTCAATGTTCAATGGAAAGTGATTCAACTGAAGTGTTGGGAAGACTCCCTTAACTTTGGGGAAGGGGTAAGTGTTCATTTCCTTACATCAGCAATGTTTTGAAGAGTCTTAAACTACATATTGTCTTCAATTGATGATTATAAGTCCCGGGGATAACGGTATGATTGCATTAATGTTTTTTGCAGCCTCTTGATCGAAGTGAATTTATTTTACCCAGTCAAAACCGTACTTATACCAGCCATGACTCTGGAAATATTGGCCCCATGGATTGCAAATTACACACTCACATAATACTTGATGAAGCGGTTCTAAAGAAAAGCAACCCCAACACAAATGATGGTCTTGCTGACCTATTGGGGTCCGAGAATGGCGAGGACAGCTCGGATTCAAAGCTGAAGGATGGTATCAAGACCAAGAGAGAAATCGCTGGACCAGCATCTTCAACTGCCATCGAACCCATATACACTGTCATGGCAGATGGTGTATACTTATTCCAACTGGAAATCAAGAGCACAAACGCATTCAATGCTTCTGTTCGCATCGAGATGAATTGGCATGGAAAATATCTATCAGCTGCTGACTGGCCTTTCTTACCTGTAAGTTTTTCTTGGGTAGATTCATTTATATTCATGATCATTAGCAGTTTATATGGAACAAAAGTCGCTGAAAATTTGAACTGCCTCCGTAGCTCAATTCAAGGACCTGATTCAAATCCCAGATATCTTTCCAATTTGTAGTTGACGTACCTACTTACATGATTCATACTGTAGTATGGATCTGAGAGACCTGATTTCCCTATACATTAAACTGTGTTATTATATTTTCTTGATTTAATGACCTTGAGTCAAAGTGAATGAAATACTTGGATCTGATCGCTAGAGATATTTCTTTGTGTGTTTAGATCCAAGGTCTGGCTCGTTACTGTTGTGGCAAGTTGAATAATGAGAATTAATGAGAAATGAGAATTTTGATTAATGCGAAATTAACCCGTGAAAGTATAGTCGTAACGTCACGACACATACATACCATTTTGTACAACAACATGACAATATTGTTTGCTTTCCAGTTCATGTACAAAAGTAAAATTGGAACTTTTAATTGATTCAAATATGTTCAAACTGATGTATTTTTATCTGTATGATTATTGATTAAGCATGGTACAGAAAGATGTTGACTCGACTCAATACATTCCCTCTCTAGTTAATTGGGGCAAACAGAAATTGAAGGATAATATGAATAATGAATAATAAGTCAATGGGATTATAGCAAATGTAATCATTATTTTGTGTTTATTATATTTATTATTTATGGATTATATTCACTAATAAAGCAATGATTTATTTCAGTTCTATGGTGCCATGTGCCTTGTGTATGTTATTCTGGGCATGGCATGGCTTCTAGTCTCATTTTGCAACTGGCGCGACTTACTGCGCATCCAGTTTTGGATCGGTGGTGTGATCTTGCTCGGCATGCTGGAGAAGGCGACGTTCTATGCCGAGTATCAGAGCATCAACTCGACGGGTGAATCGATGAAGGGTGCCGTGCTGCTCGCGGAGTTGGTGTCTTGTGCCAAGCGCATGCTGGCTCGAATGTTGGTCATCATCGTCAGTCTTGGCTTTGGCATTGTCAAGTAAATATCATGGGTCTTATTTATATGTAATATAATACATGGACTGGCGGGAGCTAGAATAAAGAGAACCAATCATTGTTGTGAAACAAATTGGAATACTCTCCTTCTCCTAGGTTTATAGGTACTCAATTTTAGTTGCTCCAGAACCATTAATTAAAAAATGTGTTAATAATTTAGTTTCTTACAATTATTTATTAAAGAAAGATACATATTATTTAATACAAGTTTCAGTTAGGTACGTAATTGACCGAAGCTTGTAAAGGGATTGTAGGTTTGAAAGCATTTGAAAAGTGTGTCACTGCAAAAGTTAATCTAAAGCAGCCTAAAAACAGTTGATATATCGAACAGTTTTTATTCAATGCCAATATGAGTGTATGTGTTCCTCCTATTGCTTGATAAATGATTGTGCTTGATGTTCTAGGCCTCGACTGGGCCCCATGCTGCATCGCGTGGTCGGCACTGGCTTGCTGTACTTCATCCTAGCCGCCATCGAGAGCTATCTCCGTGTGATGCACAAGAAGAATGATCCGTCCAATCAGATATTTGTGGCGAGCATTCCACTGGCAGTACTTGATTCAGCTATCTGCTGGTGGATCTTCACTAGTCTCGTGCAGACCACGCGAACACTTCGACTGCGAAGGTAAGTCTGCCAGAATCTATGTTGTCTGTCAAGATGAAAATATCTGGTGTCAGTGATGAGCCAACTCATATTTGTATTTGTATGTTTATGCATTATAATGGCACAGTAGAGCTGGGAAATACAAATGGGTGCTACAAACTTTAGTTGCCTTTTCTAAAGTTTAGTTAACTTTAGTCTATAGTTATATGTATTATATTATATTAGGTAGTACCTATGTTATGTATCATTCGTAAAATAGTGAATGATATTTTTATTTAATTCATAGTGATAGAAGTATGTTTTAAATTATTAATTTACTGATTGACAGCGACCATGGTTAAAGCAAGTTATTTCATTATTACTCTTCATGAACTCTGTAGTGAGAGGTTGGCAATGGCAAAATAACGTAGCAGTTCAAAGGTTAAGCAGTCTGTCTGCAACGTTACGTATTTTATTCTTGATTAGTATTGCTTGATTATTCTGTTTACTTACAGAAACCTGGTAAAGCTGTCACTCTACCGACATTTCACCAACACCCTCATCTTTGCGGTGATCTCATCAGTAATCTTCATGCTCTACTCCATCAAGTATCATCGCCTTGCAGAATGCCTCACTGTAAGTGTCTTTCTGCTTTACCTTTGAAGGTTGTGCTTGGAGATTACTTGTTAAAAAACGTATGTAATAAAATGACAAATATTAATTTGAAGAAACCATGTAGATGATCAAATATCAAATTAAATTGTCTTTTAAATTAAATTGTCAATTAAATTGTGTGTGACTTCATAGAAATGGGCCAAATTAATTATTGAAATATAATTTAAAATTTTCCTGGAGCCTGTACGGCCCAGACTTGCATGTGGTAAGGGATCCCTACACCTGACTCCCCCACCCCCCTCACACACATTGTTTTAAGTTTAACTTTTAAGTGCCGTGTTCCCAAAAATCCGTTTTGGTGCAAATTTAGGACAAGCTGGCAAAATATTTGGGTGGCAACAGAACTATCGTTCTTTACACTCAAGAGTCTCTTGTTTACAAAATGGCTGCTCAATCTTGCCTTTAGAACCTATTATTGGTGTGATCATTGTTTTAAATGGAAACAAAATTTGTTGTTTAGCTAATCTGTAGTTCAGGATTACAGTGTATTACTGTGCTTGATAAATTATGATAATAAAGTGGTGACTATGCCAAACTTGATAGTAGTTGTGTTTCTGAAAAACTTAGTGTTTGTTAGTTTAAACTTGTCACATACAGACCACACCTGATGTGGCTGAGCATGTTGCATAGCACTAACACCAGTCAATTGTCTGTACTCAGGATTGGAAGGAGCTGTGGGTGGACGAAGCATACTGGCACCTGCTCTTCTCTGTTCTGCTGCTCGTGATCATGATTCTGTGGCGGCCGACCAACAACAACCAGCGTTACGCCTTCACGCCTCTGCTCGATGCCCCCGAGGATGACGACGACGAGGAGGACGAACAGTTTGTCAACCACGCGTTCGGAGTCAAGATGCGGGGTCAAAGAAGCAACTCGCCACGGCCCAAGTCCACCAACTCCGTGGTGAGTTATCTTTCACTATTATCTTGTTTGAAGATGGCCATTTGCAGAATCCATTTTACTTCCTACCGTACACGGCAAGCAGCTAGCTATTTAACAGTTGGTTAATAATGGATAGGATGAGTCTTGGCAGTTTCTGCTCTGGTTTGTAATTACATTGGCCATGAAAAAGGCCTGTTATGTTAAACGATATTAAGCAGTTGGTTATTTCCATAACAAATTGCTGCTAGCTTTCATATAATTACTAAGTACATTCTTATCAACAAGATAGTGATTTCTAGGTTGTCATTAGGTTTTATAATCTATCTAATATCTATAGTTAAATACTAATCAATAATTAATGTAGAGTGAAGTAGGACACAAGTCAATACTTTTACTTTTTCATATCAAAACTTACGTAAAATAAGATTTTTTTATTTCAGAGATGAACTTGACGATTCACCCATACTTTTAAAAAAGTTTTAAAAACAATGTAACAATTAACAATCACTCCGATTTTGATACCTAATTTAAATTTTGTTATTTCAATAGGTAACACAGTAGTAACTGTTTATGTTTAAATGAATATTCAGGTACGATATAGACTTAACACGGGTTTACATGTCCCCCCGTTACCTCTCTATTTTGGTTTTTCATCGGTTTCACATGCCTAAATGTAAATTATATTAGTAACATGGTTTGATAGATGCACATTATAGGTCCCGTGATCAAGCTAGGTACTTACCTATTTTTTTACTAACATATTATAACTGTTACTTAGTAACTTTGTGACTGTTACTGCTTAATAAATAAATAAAATTTACATAAGTCAAATACATATAGTATTGTAAGTTGGTATTACAGTATAGGCAATAATCAATGGTATTATGCTGGTCCAGCTAGATTAATGTGCAACCCAACATTGAGTAATAAAATATGACAGTCCAAAACACTTGTACCCAAATATTTTAACCCTACAAGTACCAAGGCTAAAAAGTGTTTAGTGCCAGCCTTATTGAGCAGAAATGTGGATATAATTGGGAAAATTAATTTGAAGATGAAATAATTGTTCAACAATATTGGGATCAGTTTTAAAAGTTTCAGAAGACTCTAAAGAATCATATGAGTGCATTTTATTATTTTTCAAAATATCAAGTGATTAAAAATATAATGTATCATAGCCTATACAATTTTGTTTCAATTAAAAAAGAATTTGCCAAATTATTTGCACAAAATAATCACAGAAGACCGTTATCGTTTTTATCAAAATACATATTATTTACAATGCTGAGAAATATCAAAAAATAATAGAACAATTATCTGCAATAGAATAGAAGATACGTTGATTTCATTCAGTTGATGCGCATGCCCAATTGCACACATGGTAACAATAGGCGAGGCTTAAATTAAACCTTTTTAGAAGGTTTAATAAACCAAATACACAAATGATCAAATACACAAATCCACCAACAAAATACTCTGTGCACCCTTAAATAAATGTAGGGCCCCAAATTTACGAAGTGTCGAAAAAATCGACAGTGGCACTAGAAATACAGTTTCAAGTGTCGAAAAAATCGACAGTGGCACTTGGAGGATTAAGAAAGAAGCCCTGTATCCATTTAAACTTTCTAGGGCATTGAGCATTCAGTTTACCAATGTACACTTTTTTGCACAATATTAAAATCAATTGAACGAAATAATTTGGCATTGTGCACAATGTTTACACGTACGCGCTCCTCCCAAAAGTTATACCATATTATGATTCATAAGCGAACTAGGTGAAGTGTCATAAGTGAAGTGAACTATTGGTAAGAACTAGAAAAATGCTCGGTGAAACGCATTGTGAGCGAGCAACGATATGTGCAACACATGCTTTTCATTACCTCTTGCCTGATATAGCCAACATCTATAGACTCTGGACAGAGAAATATCCGAGATGCAGGATGCAGTGGTCATGGTGCAAGGTGGTTGTAGTTATATCTTGCTGGAGGAGCCAAGCGCTATACCAGTGTACGCTACGACTTGGAAGCCACTCCCGGCTATCTGCCACTCCTCCCAGGCTGCAAAACTCCAGGCAAAAAACGATTGCATTCGCACGCTGTGATATGAGCGCCGTTCCAAGAGTTCCAGGAATTTTTTAATTGTGTGCCAATGAATACACTTAGGGAGATGCGGTTTGTAACATTGTTTAACTGAGACTCGAAGGAATCACCTCCCATTTTTCGATTCACTTTTTACACTTTGGGTGGCACGCAGTTAAAATATGTCTGTGAATTTTTTGAAAATAACTTAGAATGCACAAAAAGTGTTCTATTCAACTTGCTTTAACGTCGCAACTATTTGAAGTATCAAGAATTTCAAATGGGAGGTGATTCCTTAGAGTCTCAGGTAAACAATGTTACAAACCGCATCTCTCTAAGTGTATTCATAGGCGCGACGGGACTCGTTGCTTGCCTGGAGTTTTTGGCGCGTTGAAAGTCATAGTGTGAGCAAGGTGTAACAGACAAAAAAACAAAAAATAGAGGTCTGTGAGAGGTCTCACAGAGAGGGAGGTATCTTCGCTCGCTCAATTATAGCGACATACAAGAATATTAATTGTGGGTCATTCATTTCAGGAGGATGACCTAAAATGGGTTGAAGAGAATATTCCTACTTCCATGGCTGATGCGTAAGTGTCCTTATCACATGATAAATTAAGTATAAGTAGAATGACATATGATTGACTGCTTTTATTTGTACATACTTAGAATAGGTGGGATATGACTATAGAATGGGGAGTTAGGCAGAAAATTTAGTCAGCAATGTTCATGTGGCTCCAGCGTTTGCAGATTCTCTTGCCTGAGACGGATGACACAGATTCTTGTAACGTCAGGTCGGGTATTGCAATATTGGTTTCGTGAATCCAATGATAGTAATGTATTAAATACTTTTGTTCTTAAAACAGCATTTTCAATTATTATTAAAAAAAAATTGTTTACAATAAATACCCAGACACTATGGCCACATACATTTTTGTGTTTTTTTACTACGTAATTAAACAAATAGTTATACCGGTCCATGATATCTGAAAACTGAAGAGTGTCATCGAGAATCGATCGATCTTTATTATTTTGTCTTTAGGGTTGGGCGAACCTCATTTTTTTTTCGAACCGAACCTCGAACCGAACCTTTTCAAAAGGTTCGAAATTTCGAACCTTAAACGAACCGAACCTTTTTTTTCAGAAAATGATGTTTTCCATATAATGTAGTAAAGATAAGCGCGTAAGCACCAGTCACCATTCTCCCCCCTCCCTCTCGCAAGTCAAGTGGCTAGACACTTGAAAACAGCTGTTTGATGGGGTGTTTGTTTACGCAAATATTATTTCTTGACATAATACCATTGACATAATAAGAACAAAAAGGCGAAATATACTGCTCGAAATTTTAATACATTTCAGTATATTCCAATATTCTTCAAAAATTATCTCGCCAATCGTCATACTGTTTTTTATTTTGCATTGGGTTACAATGAAGTTTGGAAAGCTCAAATATACACCATTATTTTTTAACTTATGCGTGATATCTTCCCTTCATTTAGATCGCGAATGGTGTTCTCAATGACCACTACTATTATATTTTATTCAATAACCATGAACATACAATATCATATAAATAAAATAAAATATGATGTCAAGTCATTTGCCATCTGATTACTTCTTATTGCGAGTTCACAGACCTTTCAACAGAGAAAAACAAAACAATCCTCCCTTACGCAGGCAAGGGTCAGGTTCAGGTACCTGCTGGCAAGCAGCTGCACTCTGCAGGGCCCAAAAGTACACTCTGTTCCAAAAGTACAACACAGTTTAGATCGCAACAATCATTATTTCATTTTAATACTTCGAAAATTTTACTCAACAAGGAAATTACCTGGACTTCTAAACTGAAATCAATGCTACTTTTCTAGTTGGTACCAAATAGCACTTCGAAATTGCGTCTTATGAAAAATTCGGTTCAAGATTTATTTTAACATGAAACACCCTATAGTGTGACAGGATTTGAGTTTACTTTGATTTATGATGATTTCAGCTTACAGGGGTTCGATTTACCCAGGTTTTACCATTTTACTGCACCACTAAAGACAAGAGGCCAACATTAGACAAATAGTGACAAGATATTGGTTGCATTGTTTGAATGAAAAAGGGCGGGAAAAAAAGGCGGGAGGTTCGAAAAAGGTTCGAAAACGAACCTTAGGGGTTCGTTTTTCGAACCTAGCTAGCCGGTTCGGTTCGGTTCGAAAACGAACCGGTTCGCCCAACCCTATTTGTCTTCATTGAAATGAGCAGCAATCAATATGATGAGAGTGTACTCGATGCCTGTTCTTCACAGAATATACCATCAACTGGAAGACAAATATGTTTCCAGTGCCATTTAAACTTTGATCTTTACTTTTTCTATCAAAAACAAGCAAAATTTTAAATATTGTGGGCTTTGGAGGAGAAAGTGAAATCCAAAAATGTTTAACTGAGATAATGGTGATGTTAATATTGGAAGTACCCAAGGAGATGTACCATAACAAATAGAAAAATATTGTACACACAATGGGTTTAATATTTATTAAATTACTCATTTGTTCGTAATAACATTATCTAGTACGTTTTGAACAAGTTTGAGCATAATTGAGTTATTTGAGTTTAATTGATTATCCAATTTACTCCTTTAGTAAATTAACTGGTATTTCTAAACTCACCTGGGACTTGAAAAATGTATGTCTTATAAAGCATTTTTTTATATAATTTTTGATATAAAAACACGTTTTTGAAAATAATGGACTTGGAGGGTTTCTCCTCCAAGCCCACGATATATTTACTTTAAATCGATTCATCATATCTTGTTTTAACAATAACCTTGTATTTTTTACAGCACTTTACCAATCATGGATTCTGACGAAGAAATAATGACCACTAAGTTCGAAGTCTCCAAAATGCAATAATTACAGGGAACTTGTAAGTCACAAGTTGCCCATTAGCTCAGCTTTATTATATTGTTATTTTTTTTTCAAGAAAAAGTGATCAGAGTGTTCAAAATTGTCTGTATATGTAACTGTAATTAAATGGGCTTACGCTTTTGTATTAACATTGTCCATTAGAATTCAGTGAATTGAGTGACAAGTACTTAATGTTGATTATGACAAACATTCGAGTTACAGCACAAAGAAGATGTGAAGCAACGAACTGCCAACGTTGGCAGAATAAATGGAGATTGTCTCTTTTAAAGCATGCAATAGTTTCATGTTCGGGATGATTTTGAGATAACGAAACACTTAGTCCGCAACTCTCGATACTGCATCTCTTCTGAACCAGATAAAAAAGTTGTTTGAACTTGATACAGGTTAACACAGATTTTTAAACCAGTATTCCTTGGTAATGTAAATCCATTGTTATTGTTGACACAGAAACTCGGACTACTTTGCAGGCTGCATCGCAGTTCGAAGTGGATGTAGATAGCTGCAATGCGGGTCTGCATGTTCATTGTATGTTCCAACTAATTATATCAGCTAATACCTTGGACGTCTATATTGAGCTCTACAAACTTAAAAAGGAAAACATCTTTTTCACTGTGGTGTGAATTTTTTTAATCTGTACATTATCTTGTCTTCAAAGTAAGTGATGTTTTCTTCCGTTGTAAGATAGACTGTGATCTCAAAGTCATCCTGTATGTCCAACTATTTTGTACAAATGGCTTTTTACAGAGAAGACAATTAATGTGTAGTCACTTTCCTTCCCAATGCCATGTATAAAATTAAGTATTGCTACTTAGCTTTTTCTTCCAATCTCTACATACGTACCAAAGTTAAAGTAATGTATCTTGTTGACACAACCTTACTTGTGTGTTTGTGCTTGTGTGAAAGAATGCAATTTTTTAGAGGTAATCTACCTACAACTTTTTACAATTACATACCTCGACGAATTAAGGAAACTAACATATTTTTTAATTCGCAATGATTATATAATGTAAATTGACATTGATTTAGTGTGATATTGATGTTTATTTCAGAAAATAATTGTGTGAATGACTTTGCATAGATAGCAGGTTAATTTAAGGGATATCTGATTTCGTTGTAAGACAATATAAATTAAGGATCAAATGTGTATTTTGGCAGAGAATTGTTTTATTGTTGGAATATTGTCACGTGATCATTCTTCATTAAAAAGTAAGACATCACTTACTGTGGATTCAATTTGTTGAAGATTCAGTCATTAAATATAAATTATATTGGTATTGCGACCACTGAACTTATTGCTCTGTGGTGTAAAGAGAACTGGACTCTTTGAACTTTCTTTGTCCTGAATGCAATAGTATTTTCCGTTGCTCAAAGCAATTGTTTTTATCTGCACGGCTACCTTTATAACCAGTGTTGATATCAATTATCAATACCCTACCTGACACTGGTTTCCATACCTAGAACTTAGGTTATTTCTGCACATTTTTATTTCCGTGTTAACTTATAATTTGAGCATGATTTACTGCTATGAACTAAACTACAAACATGTTTTATTTACTAATACCTATGTATGCACAAGACACTCAAAAGGTTAGTTGTCTCTGCTGTGATCATTTATAAGTGATCTGACTTTTAATCTTACATTGGGCGTCAATTTTGCAATATGTTTGATTTATGTGATATTTATTTCAATTGCAGTATTCAGAAGTCAAAATTATCTTTCATTCAATAACCTTCAAAAACATTACTGTAAGCTGTGTAAGAAATTATTTATTGTTCCTATTTAAATAAAAATTAAATAAAATATTAACTCTAACTTTTCTATACTGTTCCACGAGCTTTAGATTAGTTCCCTTTTAATTTACCTAAGAATAATAGGAAGTACGAATTAATAAAATGCATATTATAGGTAACGAGAAGTAAATAAATAAATTTTATATTTTCAGTGGAAGAAAGGAAAAGGGGGGGGGGTGAATTGACTGTCATTTACTAAGGCCCGGTTGCACCATGTCCCGATCAAGTTAGCGGTAGGATTTATCGGCTGAAACCATGGCAACAGCCAATGAAACACAGCCATCTAGACCACTAAAGTCACTTTAGGCTAAAGTGAACTTTATCTTATTATCGGGACATGGTGCAACCGGCCCTAAGAGAGGTTGAATTTTGCTCTCTTATTTTTTCGATGTTAGTAGGTAGTATGTACGTCAGTTCAGTACCTACCTATACCTATAATACTTCTAATTCCAAGTGATTGTTAAGTATCTAGAAGAATGCGAGTTTCTATACTCTCTTCTTCATAGGCGTGCGCACGGGTATGGCCGACATGGCCATGGCCATACCTAATGCATCAGCCTCGGCCGTTTTATGTTTTTCTTTCAAAATATAGTACCTGAACAATCATTTTAAAATCGCTCTAATGTAGCCAAAATCAAAAAAAATTGATGCGTGGCTTTTTATGCATAGTTTTCACTTATATAAAGTAAGGACTCTCCTTAAAAAACAGAGTAATGTAAAACCAAAAATTAAATGTAAAGCCGAAAACCAAAAAATTCGCGGCATTGAATTTTTATGTGTGAATTTATTTTTATAAATTATTCACTTTTTTGTTTTATTTCAAAAATATAGTACCTGTAAAATAATTTTAAACAAATTCTATCTAGCCAAAAATAAAAAGTTTCGCTGCGCGGCTATTTTATGTGTGATTTTATTGTCAATGTAAAATCATTTTAAGCCCGTCCTAAGGTAGCCAAATATTAACAACTTCGCTGCGCGGCATTTACAGTGTGCCTTTTCTATTCATTAATGACTTTTTGTTTTCTTTCAAAAGTACAGTACCTATTAAAACATTTAAAACTCGTTCTAATGTAGACAAAATCAAAAAAAATCGCTTCGCGGATTTTTTTGTTTGATTTTATTAATATAAATTACTGACTGCTCTGATTTCCTGCAAAAATATCGTACCTGCCTGTAAATTCATTGTACCTAAACCCGTTCTATAACCAAAATAAAAAAAAAATCTGCGCGGCATTTGTGTGGGTACAATTCCTTAAAGAATTTAATTAATTACTTGCCAGTTTTTCTACCTTCAACTAATGTGTAATCAATTTAAATCATTCTTGAACAACTTCTGTGTCACTCCCATTTTTCATACAATTTTGTATTACACGATGCAACTTTCTGTCACAGAACTTAAAACATGTTCTAATTTCCATTCAAGAAGTGTGACAGAAGTTGTACAAGAAGTTGCACCGTGTAAATGGGGCTTTAAAATAGCTAAAACTAAAATAATTCACTTCACTTTAATGGCTTTTATTACAGTAAAAAGTGTTTCATGAAATCGTTACAATGCACCAAAACGAAAAGACCTTGAGGAAAATTTTCTTGGGGGCTTAGCCCCCAAACCCCCATTATCTATTCGCGTGTATTTTATTTTAATATACCCATAATTTTTTTTAGTACTACACCCAAGGTCCTACACCATTGCCAGAGCAAAATACCCCTCCCCGGTAATAATTATTGAGGCAAGGGAGTAATTACTTTTGTTTATATACAGAAGCTATCTTGCAAATTAATCTTAATTTGTTCCGAACATCTCATTCTTTTATATTTTAGCAAATAAATATTAATACAGCAAGTTTACTTTGCCAATGATATAAATTATATTAAATATATGAAAAATATTATCTGTATAATCTACTTGATTTCTATTGCTTTCATAAAATCAAAAATTTTCAATTTTAAGTCAGAAGAACGTGATAAGATATTCCTCACAAATCTCTAATATCTTTTAGCGAGATACATTCCAAATCGTTTTCAGCCAATTTAAAATAGTCAAAATTCAAAAAATTCCCTGCGGGGCAAAAAATGGGGGGCAAGCCCCCCAGACCCCCCCCCTCCTAGTGATGACAAATTCGTTTCCCAGCAATTTGCATCCCTTGCCTTATTTTTCACGACGCACCACTTTCCCCCAAAGGAGATAATAGTCTTCCAATGCTTCTGGCCACACCTAATGAAATGCTCTGCGCACGCCTATGCTCTTCTTATTTCACAGTAAGTGCAATTATTTTCCAATTATTATTTAAACGTACCTACGTACTGTAATTCATTTGTATCATATTTATTTCCATTAACAAACATGTTTTCTATAATATAAATACGTTTTACGTGGTATCAGTGTAATATACGTAGTCAAAAACGTGATTTAAGCATACTTTAGTTGGGGGCAAGGGAACAAGGCCCAATTAAAAAAAAAAACAATGTAGTTTTACTATCGATTTGATATTGGAGGGATTAGTAATCATAATTCGTAAATGGTAATTATAGTTATACCGGGTGACCAAAAAAAACGTCCAATGGGCGAGACACCGCTGTGAATAAAATACTGCAGATATAATTCTGAAAATTTCATATGTTATAACAAACATGCCAATGTTTGATGTGTGAAAGTTTCAAAATCATTTCTATTGTAGGAAAAAAGTTACAGCTGCTCGAATTTGGTTGTCGAAAAATCGATTATACAGAGCTCAAAGAGCGCGTTTTCAGAAAAAGTACACTGGCATGGACACCTTTATTTTCAACACTACTAATGATATCAGGCTGAAAATTTCAAATATTATTCACAACATATGACTATCTATTGTATACAAATTTCAATTCATTTGAATAAGTGTAACGAAAGTTATGGTATCTTGAAGTTGAGCTTAAAAACAGAAAATATTGGAGATAATTTCACTTCTAAAATTAACATGTGAAATAAAACTTGATAACTTATCTCTGCGTGTAGTCTGCTTTTTAAGCGCAAACTCTAGGTAACATAACTTTCGTTACAATGATTCAAATGAATTGAAATTTTTACACAATCGATAGTAATATATTTTGAATAACATATGAAATTTTCAGCTTGAAATCTTCAGCAGTTTTGAGTAAACAGCGTCCCGGGCATTGGACATTTTCTGGACACATGAATTTTGAGCTCCATATAATCGATTTTTCGACAACGAAATTCGAACAGCTGTAACTTTTTTCCTATAATAGTTATGATGTTCAAACTTTCACATATTAGACCTTAGTATGTTTTGTATAATTGGTGTAATTATCAGCCCGATATGTGCAGTAGTTTCGTCACAATGATGTCTCGCCCGTTGGACGTTTTTTTTGGGCCACCCGGTATAATTAGTAAGGATGGAAATAAGTGATTTTATTGTCTAAATTCTGTCACCGAGTCGTGGGGTGTGCAATGTGCGATGTGTTTGTAGTTTTTTATTACCTACATTCCAAGGTATTCGTCAAAACAATTAAGGTGGGCCTTATCCCCCCCCCCCCTCCCCCCAGGACCTTATCCCATACAACTCTATTAGGACTTTGGGACGGGACGATTTCACTTTGCCGAAATATGAAATTGTATAATTCGATGGCAAATTGCTCAATTGTTTCAGACAACAAAGTGTGTTCTTTTTTCCTACGATCTGCTTAATAATTCGGATACTCTGTAGTCTGTGCTATTCATTTACTGAGTGGTGAATATGAGATCATCAGGTAAAAAAATCTCTGAATTCTGAACTCAAACCAAAACTTAAAACTTTGTGAATTCTTTGGTCACTATGGAATGGTCTAGACTCTAGAAACACATCCAAGATGGCGCCCATGGCAGTTAGTGAAAATGAGTTGGGCAAGAATAAAGTAGTGAAATTAAGTAATAAATGTGTTATGTGTGAAATAGGAGTTAATCAAGGACTAGAATGTACTTTATGTAAGTCATGGACACACTATAAGTGCCTAGGGATGAAAAAAAGGGAATACACAAAAGCTTGTACAAATGGGCATAACCTCGTCTGTGCAAACTGTGAAAGTGAATGTGAGGTTAGGAGTATCCCAGAGGAACCTATTCCTACTACTACAAATGACAATAGTGTTTATAAAAAATCGAAGAAGACAGAAGAAAGACAAACAGCTAAATTGGTTGGTTGGATTATAGAACAGATTAAACATGAAGAACAAGGAGGAAGGAAGAGAAGGATGGGTCAAAAAAAGAGAACGGTTTTCAAGTCTGAAATAGTCAAAGGAATTATCGCATCGTTCATGTGGATGGAACAAAGACTAAAGGAGATGGAAGCAAGACTGGAAAGAGTTACAAGAAAGCAAGAAAGGGAGGCCAAAGAAATAAAGAAGCCGGCTCCAGGTGCAGTACCAGATCGTAATTATTCAGTGTCTGAAGAACAGCCGACTACACAGCTTTCTACTCCTACTCCGGCGCCGACTCCAACTCCAGGTGTAGTACCAGATAGTAATGATTCAGTGTCTGAAGAACAGCCGATTACAGCCGTCTACAATCGACGACTACAAGATGGGGATGGGTCACATCCTACGATGAACATCCTAATTGTGGGAGACAGTCACGTAAGAGAAATGAGAGCAAATCTACAAGATAAACTATCGGTGGAAGCAGGTAGTGCAGAAGTACAGTGCATAATAAAACCTAATGCTAGGGCAGATGTTGTGCTACAAGACCTTGAAACTAGTCTAAAGTCTCCAGTGGACCCGAAGCCGGATGTCATTGTTTTAGCGTGTGGCACAAATGACATCTCCAGCCAATTTGGAGAAAAACAGAAGAAAGATCTCATACATACATTCAGAAAAACAGTTTCTGTAATTGGCAAAGTAAGTCCGAAGACAAGTGTAATGATATTGAATTTGCCAAACCGCTACGATTTACCACTTTTAAACACCACTATTCAACAGACTAATTGTGCCATAGATATGTTAAGCAATGAATTCAGCAATGTTACTATAATTAACACCTCAGTTATACCAAGAGATCAGTTCACAAACCATGGCCTTCATCTAAACCATAATGGAAAACGAACCCTCTGCAACATGATGGCTGATCAAATCATGAGTCTTGGAGCAGACCGAGACAGAGAAGAGGAAGTTCCACCGTTGGTTCCACTTAATAAACAGTTTGAGGATTACAAGAAGAAACAAGAGCAACTCTTCCAACAGAAAGATCGGAAGAAGACACAGAAAGACCAGGAGAAGACCCAGAAAGACCAGGAGAAGACCCAGAAAGACCAGGACAAGACACAGAAAGACCAGAACAAGACACAGAAAGACCATGACAAGACACAGAAATCCCAGGAGAAGACACCACCGAGCTCTCCTAGTCCGGAACAATATATTCGAATCAAGAGATGTTATGTTTGTCAAAGATATGGCCACTTTGCTAGGGAGTGCAAAAGTGATATAATGATTTGTGAATATTGTGCAGGACCTCATAATATAACATCTTGCATCAGTGATTATCCACAATGTAGAAATTGTGAGAAGAAGAACTATAGACTAAAGCAATGTGTAGATGTTAGACATGAGGCTAGTGACCCACATTGCCCCTTCTATTTAAGTGTAAAAAAGGTTATTCATAGTAGGATAGATAGGATATAGCAACCACTGACCATCAATACGTCTAGTAATGATAATAGTTTATTGTATTTCAATGCCCAGAGTGTTATTGCAAACAAAGATGAGATTGAGCAATTAATTAATAGGAATAAGCCTCAGATATTATGCATATCAGAAACACATCTTACAGAAGATATTGAGGACTGGGAAGTAAATATTCAAGACTACAATCTCATTAGAGTAGATTCAAATAGCAGACATACGGGCGGAGTCCTTATGTATATTCAACATAACATAGAATATAAGGAAGTGCAGCGTAAAGCGATTGATAAGCAATGGTGGTCCCTTAGTGTAAAAATTGGTAATGAAACATATAAAAATTCCATTGTGAGTGTTGCTTATGCATCTCCTAAGTTAAGGAAGGCCGGTGTCATAACACTACTAGAAGAGAATATTGAAATACTACAGGATTTGCATAGCCAATGTAAAATATTAATTTTAGGAGATTTTAATATCGACTTAAGTAAGTCCACCCTGTATTCAAAAAAACTTAAAAATATGTTATCACAGATGGGAATGGTTCAGCTCGTTCAGGATTTCACTAGAATAGCGAACACTGTCTCTATATGTAAGAAGTCGGATGCTACTACTAATATAACGAGTAGAACGCTTATCGACTATGTCATTACTAATAGAGAGTTTGAGAGTATAGTTCACACTAATATTTTAGACGACATTATTTCAGACCATAGGATTATAGGAGTATTTTTAAGTAATGGCAAAAAAGATAGTACCATAAAATCAAATGTAAAGGAGATCTGCTATAAAGATTTCAAAACTTTTTACAAAGATAAAGATGCACAAAATTTATACAAAGAACAATTAGAAAAAATGAATTGGGAAAGTAATTTAGAAAATGAAAATGTTGATTCAATGGTTGAAGAGCTAATTGGTAATATAAAAAAGGTGAATAATGAATACATAAAGACAAAAACTATCAAAATCAAATCTAGCTACAGTAGTAATTGGTGGTTTGATAGTGAAATCAAAAAGGCACAAAAAGAAAGGAATTACCTGCACAAATTAGCTAAAAGGAATCACACGGACAATGAAGTTCTTTGGTCAAACTATAAAAATAAAAGGAATGAAGTTCTTACATTGATCAGAAATAAGAAAAGACAATTTTACGAAAAGAAAATTAATGATAATAAATATAAGCCAAAAGAATTATGGAAAGTACTTAAACTGCTCTATAGGGGAAAGGGGGAAGAGATTTCTAACAAACTAAATTTTAATCATAAACTTGTATTAGGAACAGAAAGTATAGCCAGTCATTTCAACAACTACTTTGTTAATAGTGTTGAGGATATTGCTAAAAATATTCTGAGCTGCGTGTCAAAGGATCAGGAAACAATTAGAATTCCGGAAATTATAATAGATGGATCAGGTTTTAATTCATTCCCAAATATAAGTGAACAAAGGGTTGAAGAAGTGATAAAAAGGTTGAGGGAAGTTTCACCATGTGAGGATGCCATAAACAAACAAATTATTAAAATAGCTTCCCCAATCATTATAAAATTCTTAACACAAATATTTAACAAATCACTTAAAAGTGGAGTAGTCCCAAATATATTAAAGTTAGCTTCAATTATTCCAATTCCGAAAGTCCCCAAGGCAATTGACGGAGAAAACTTTCGACCTATAAATACATTGCACATCTTTGAAAAAATATTAGAGTATATAGTTAAAGATTTTATTGATGAATATCTAACTGAAAGCAAAATTTTAATGGAGCACCAGTCGGGGTTTAGAGAAAAACACAGCTGTGAAAGTAGCATTCAATTTGTGATTAATGAGTGGAAAACGAACCTTAGTAATAATCAAATCACGGTAGCCGTTTTCATTGACTTAAAGAGAGCTTTTGAAACGATCGATAGGAAATTATTAATTGAAAAACTAATCAGATATGGCTTCAAAGGTAATGTAATCAAATGGCTAGAGTCATATCTAAGTACGCGGACTCAGAGAGTCATATACGGTAAAAGTAGATCGGATACAATTGAAAATAAAATTGGGGTGCCTCAGGGAGCAGTTTTGGGGCCGCTGCTGTTCATTTTATATATCAATGATATTTGTAGTGTTTTAAAGCATTGCAAAATTCAACTCTATGCAGATGATGCATTAATTACATGTTGTGGCACGGATATGGATACTATACTCAATAAACTTAATGAAGACTTAAACAAGATTGAAACATGGCTGAAAGAGAATAGGATGAAAATTAATGTTAGTAAAACAAAGGCTATGATAATTTGTTCAAAAAAAATTAGACATACAGTGATTGATGTGCATAGAACATGTAATATTGTAATAGAGTCAGAAAATATTGAAATAGTGAAAGAATACAAATATCTGGGGATAATTATAGACCAGGATCTCAATTTTAAACAACATGCTTCATATATTATTAAAAAAATTGCCCGAAAGACTGGTTTATTCAGAAGAATTAGTGGATGTCTGCCTTTAGAATCCAAAATACTTATATATCAATCTATTATTTTACCACACATCGACTATTGTAGCTCTGTATTATTTCTCCTGAGGAAAAATGAAATTGATATAATGCAAAAGATTCAAAATAAGGCTATGAGAGCTATCTTGCGAGTTAATAAATACACGAACATTAACAAAATGCTAAACGCACTGTGTTGGCTCAATGTTAGAGACAGGGTTTTACTGAACTCGATGACTTTTATTTATAAGATCACTAATGGACTAACTCCGAATTACTTAAGCAGTATTTTAGCAATGAATGTAAATGTACATGATTATAATACAAGAATAAAAAATAATTTAAGTATTGTCAGAACATTGTCAAAATTTACAGACAACTCAATATTTCATAAAGGTATTGTAATATATAATAGAATTCCACTAGAAATTAGAGAAAGTGATTCACCAAAAATGTTCAGAAGGGAGTGTTGTAAGTTAATTAAAAATAGAATGTTGACTCCACTGCCACATGAGAATGTTGGTTTTTGGTTGAATGATGTTTAATTAGAAATTTAGAATCTCTAGGAAATGTATGTAATGTTAGTAAATAGAATTATGATGAAGGGTTGTAACATGTAATTTATGAATGTAATAGAAAAATAGCAAATATGCTAAATAAAGGATTTACTACTACTACTATAGGTACCTATGTACTTAGTTACCTACACTTTTCCCAACCCACTGAGAGCCTCGTTCTCTTACCTGGACTGTGGACATATTAGTTGAACCAAATCGCATTTTAGATGTGATGAGAACCCAATACGACTGAGTGACGCTGGCATACCTATTTTGTTTTCGTATTATATCATTCATATAATATAATGTATCAAACAATAGGTTGCAAGGTGAAGTAGGTACTGCAGCATCCCAAAGGCCAAACAAAACTTGAACTCAGAAGTCAGTCTACTAAGCGATCTCATTGTCTCACTATTTGACAATGAGATCAACTTGATCTAGTAGGTGACCTCACATTTCAATGATAATAACAAGCTTTGATTGGTTATGGGACATGACCAGCAGTCATTCAAATTTGGTCAACGTTCAAGTTTTGTTTGGCCGAGTGTACCTATAGGTAGGTACTTGATCTGACCATGGATACAAAATGTCAATTTTTGTGAACGTGGCTGTAACTATACTCAAAATTTTAAAGAAAGTTTTCTGTATAAATATTACAGACACGTATTTTTTGTTATTAGAAATTCAAATGTGTTGTCGTTATAAAGCTATATTTTTAGAATGACGACACAAGAATAAATCTTCATCCCCAATTGGTGAATTAGCATACGAAAATACGCACTTTGTTCTACAATTTCATGTGATTCTGAGGTCAGGCTGTTCGTCTGGTCTGGAGTTTTGGAAAGATATCAAAATAATCAATCATTTTTATCACATATAGAGGAAAACATTCTGTATTCCATTTTATTTGACTTGCACTGAAAACTGAATACAATAATCTCCTCGTTCCTATTGCAAAATATCATTATCAATCTTCTTCAACAATTCTCATTTCAATATATAAATAATCACTTTTCTACCAGCCTGCAATCAATCATGCATCCATCCAACACAGCAGACTGTTTTCTGACAAGCAGACATCTTTTCACAGAATTAGGCATTCATACTCAAAAAATAACATTTATTTCAGATTGGAATTATTTTGAACTCAGCTACACAGAAGAAAGAAACATACATATTTAGACATTAATACCATCGTCTTGGAAACATTTTTAATAAAAATAAATTAGTCATTACATAATGCCAGTTCTAAAAACCCTTCCATGCCATGAGAAATTAGAACACAGTTTCCTTTAGTTTCCTTTAAAACACATCTTATAAACGATTAGGTGCGTACAATCATATTTTTGCTAACAGCATGTCTTTTAAATTAGGTAGGTACGAGTTTGTACATGACTAGACTAGCGACAATTATTTCTTTCCGGCACAACCATTCGTACATAAAAAATATATTTCATCTTGACTTGATCAAATAGTACAGTGTTTGGACAGCTGTTTACAATTTGACAACACACGATATTTTAGTTACTGCTTGGTGGAAGGGCAAGCTATCACAATCATAAATATATAGTTAATATTTTATTTAGGTACCTCAATTTGTATTATAATTTTGTAAATAGAATGTAACATTCTGCAATACAAACTACTATTAACACGACTTCCAATGCTCTTGAATAAATTAAGAGTGGAAACAGTAATTGAACGAAATCAATAATTTACCAAAAAATCGCCGTTTTGAACCTTTGGAGCAAATTACCAATATCTTAAAAACAATTTGGCAATCAGATTTCACTTATAATGATAAATCGTAAAGACATTTACTTCAAATCTGTCAATGTCAACGTTGCCAGATTTATTCAGATTATAGAAATAGACAACGCATTTCCACTGTACTGTACATAACAGTTGATTTTTAAAATCCAACTGACCACAAAGTTCACCAGAGCGGTGAAGGTTAGTGTTATAAATCTCTGTTGGAACGATCAATATTTTGAATATTTGGGATTATTTGAGAGGTGTTTGAACATTTCTTTGGTAAAGGAAGGACGTGGGATGGCGTTATTTATTATTAAAAAAGGATGGGGTTTGGGGATGGGTGTAGTGAATTCCACTTGAACAAAGTAAAGTGCTATATGTCGGTCAGTGCCACATTATTTGTTCTAGTGTTTGTTCATCTGACAGTTAACAATAATAGCGTGGAACTTGGGAGTATGAAGGCCTGGGCGATAGGCCAGTGGTTGAAATAGTGAGAAGCACCACCGGAAATTGCCTTTATATCCGCTAGAAAAAGAGACAAAAACACACATAGATTATCAGAAAAGTGAATTATTATTTTGTAAAATTCAAGTTCAAGTTAAGTGAATTGAATTTTTGTAAATGTTAATTTAGTCACGGATTTAATTTTCTTACTTTTAATTACAGTGATATCATAATTAACATTTTTGTAATCTGAAAACCACTCCAAGGATTAAATGATTAGTCCCTTGTTAAAAATCTACCCGTCGCCGTCACTGCATAGCTATTACAGTAATCAGATTATAGGCACGTTTTCACATGGAATTACATACAAATTAGTTTAAAAAATCTGAAAATATTTAAATTAGGGCTGGAGGTGAATACTTGTCAGAATATTTTTCTTGTTAATCTTTTTGAAAATAAAGAATAAATTATCGTACCAAATAAACTCCTGTTACAAGAAGAAAGACAATGCAAAACAAGTTGCGAAGCTTTTACCTCCGTTGAGTGTTATTTTACAATCAAGTAATCTAAATATACCTAACTTCACTTCTATAGGTATACTTGTCCCGATACATACACATAAAGTCTTACTGAAAAATTAATCAAATCAAATCAAGAACAGCTCATCTTAAACAATTAAATTAATAAAGGAAGTAAATATAAAGTATTAGTTATTTGTTTGCTTCGACTATTACATTATGTTGTGTTCGCTGGCTGACAAGGTTTGGGAGACCGGCTGTTATCTGAGAAGACTTTTGCACAATAATTAGGTAATAAATTGAGCCATAAACAGCTAATTATGTTTACGTACCTATCTCCTTTATTCAAGGAAGCCGCTAACTACATGCTTAATATTATAGTGTATCAGATTCAGTTGCAATTCATTGCAGAATTAGTTGACTTTCTAATTTAAAGGGGGTGCATAACTCATAGTTTCACGAACATTCTATTCAGGAGAGTGAGAACTTTTACACTGTGTTCAAAGATCCAGCGCACCAAGTATTAATGAGCGCGAAGAATTGAAGTGTTTGAATCTATTTAACACGAGTAGTAAATGTGGTTTATGGTGTTTGTATTGTATTCCATTTTCTAACTTGAGTTGCGGGTCGTCATTTACAGCCATTTTGTTTTAGTTTACATATTTGTTAAAAAATTATATTATTAAAAATAAAAAGGTGAAGAAGCATACCTACCTATTGGTTATTTTTGGGAATACATAAATAAGTTTAGTAAGAGTTTTAATTGAGTAAAGTTCCATTGCTCGCCTTTTAGAGAGCAAGAATTTCAAATATTAATTTTCTTACCTTGAATGTCTTCCATCTCTTCATTGGCAAACTTGAATCCAGAGAGTGGTGGGTCAGTGGTCATTGGATGCATGTAATGTATTCCTTTTGGTTTCTCTTCGTCGACACTTTTTTCAGTACTTTTCCAATACAATGTATGGATACTAGCAGAACAGCGTATCTTCAATCGTCCGCCACTGAACAGATTGCTTGTGATCGGTAATCGCAAACCAAGTTGCGAGTGTTCACGATCAGTGTTTCTCTCTTTCCTGATCGGGTAGATGATCGTTAGATTTGATGGAGCCTGAAAAATAACGTAAGAAGATCGGAGTCAGACATTATGAAACCGTCCAACCGCCTCGTACTTCAGAAAGAGGACGTGGTCCTAGATTCGAGCACTTTGAGATCTTTATAATTATAATTCAATCCTGACTTTTATGTCGGATATGAAGAGTATGTTTTCTTCTTTGTACTAAACGTAGATTATACTGATATACAAAAACGGCACATGGTGTAGAAATTATCCCGTTTTCAATGAGATGTTCAGTTTATAAAATCAAATATTAAAATTATTTAATATTCTAATTCAAATGAAAATACTGAAACATAATAGCATTGAAACACCCTTGAACATAAGTGCGCATGTGTTTTTTAATTTGTTGATTGCTTTTGTTCTTTGCAAACAGTTTTTATGATGAATGCCACCGACCAATTCAGAAATTATCTGGTTAGCTTTGGCTTCTGAAAAATGTCACATTCCGTTTGATTTTCCACCCTATAGGTATTTGTATTTTACAACAATTTGGTAACAACACAAATTGACATCTGGGAAGTGGAAACAGAGTCTGACATGTTTTAGAATCCAGTCCCACACAAATATTATCAAATTGGTCTACCAACAGGCAAGAAATTTATCGTTTTTATAAAGCTAGATTTTAGGATGTAACAATTTTAAATTGATCATTGATTTTTATTTTTTTGGCCGTCTAAAATCCAAAAAATGTTAAGTGGTCAAATAAGATCAGTTTTATCTACTAAACGCAATTTGGACTGGATTGGAATGTAATGTCACCCGTCATTACACTTCACGATTTCACTCTGGCAGAAATTGATATCAATTGCCCAATTTATAATACGGTAGATATCACCTAAGATATTTCTTATTACATGGTGTGGAATAAATACGTTCATGCGATCAATATTTAATTACTATTAAATCAATTTTGTGAATAAATCATTGATTCTGTTAGGTACCTACTTTAATTCAATGAATATGCACCAACTAACGATTTCGTACAACAATTGAACATTTCTTTGTATTGTGTATCAAGTAAATGGAGCAAACATTTGGACCATTTGCAACTCTCGAACATTCCCTTTGCTCTACCTAACATTATTATGTTGATTCTGTGGTGGTCCGGCTTTTAGCTCAGGGGTGGATAAAGCCAACGTTGCTGCCTTCAATTTGTTTGCCATCTCACGACGTCGATCTAATGTATTACGATCAAGAATTAACATTACAATTAATGCAATGAACAACAATGAATTTGCAAATTGGCCACCTCTTTGAATATCTAGTGATTATAGAATAGGTACACTCCCCCAAATAATAAACGGTACTTGGTACAAAACGTTTTGGCTGATGGGCCGGTTCCTTGACAATCAATCCTTGTTATTATCAATGAAATCAGAGCTCACCTAAAAGAGTTAGATAATGCGTTAGCACCGACTTCATGGCATGATGCCATCAAACCGTAATCAGTCAATTCATTTTCTTTCGAGTACCGTTTATTATTTGGGGGAGTGTACCTATCTTAATTTTATTTATTTGGACAGGCAAAGTTACAAATAAGAACCCTCCCAGAATTTTGCAATGATTTGGGTAGCAATTTAGAAAGAACAAGGTACCTAACGCATATGAATTGCACACCTATGCGTGTCTTCCGCTTTTGGCGCTAAGCCCAAACTCTAGTTCCTCCACCCCTGCGTGAGGACTGTTATCTTCTGTATAGTGGCCAGTACTAGAGATACATTTGGAATTCAAACCACGGGCGCTGCTACATTTTAAGATTATAAAGACAGTTTACATTTAATTAATTCCGGTCCCAATTAAAACAAGGTGGTGTCGTTTTGGAGAAGAGGTAATAAAGTAGTTTTTTGTTTTTATAACTTTACTTACTTCCATCTTCATTACAAAAACGTAGGTACTGTCGTAGTTCATATTTTCTGAAGTGTATTCATGAGATAATTACTATTTGTTTGTCTAAAACTATAGACGTAATTATGAACCTAAAGTCAAGACTGTAAGAGAACTAAAACAAAGTACTTGAACTTCGAGTTTGAACATTGATCGTGCAACATAAAGCACTTTTGTGAGAGCCAGGTAATTGTCATCACTGACTGGAGAGGGCTTGGTTTTACACAATTCGCCCATTTAAAATGTGGTCGTTAGCACAATGTGAAATATTAGCACAGTAGTACCAGGCACGGTAAGCCTATACCGGACACAAAAAATACTCTTTTCCTTGTGCTATCTTATCGTGCAATTTTTGTGGCCATGGGTGTACCTACCAGGTATTTGAGTTTGCGTTACACCATCAATCAAATTAATAAATTGTACATTTTATTCGCCATAATTTCAGTATATAAAGTCGACTAAGTCCCTTTTTAGTATTGTTATTTTGAATTCAAATGGCTGCATTTTCACATGTTAGTGATTTTATCTGTGTTTCATCGACAAAACTTTCACGCAGTCAGAATATTCAATATTCTGACAAATTCCAGCATCCATTTACAGAGAAAATGTATTATATATTAATATAGGTTTTATTATAATTCTACAATAAGAATAAATATTACCTTTTTACTTGCATATTAGCAAGAGCACTGCATTACTTGATATACCGGATAGCCCCCCAAAACACAATTCAAATTAGATACACCGCTGTGAGAAAACACATATCTGGCTAAAACTTTCAAATATAAAATACATAATAATGTGTGTTATGTGAAAGTTTGAAGAATATTCCTTTCGTAAGAAATAAGTAACAGCGACGTGAATTTGGTAATCGAAAAATCGATTATACCTAGCTTCAAATTGTTGAACGGAAACTAGAAGAACAGTAGAAGCATATTCTGTTTATTTGTAAAGTGACATAGTTGCACTTGCAATAAATAAGGAATTAGTTTGTTGAACATGGAAGATTGAGACGCGATTGTCACAAAGAGTCCCTCAATCTCAATACTCTGGTCTTACTTCATCAAAGAAAAGGAATGACCATATTCTGTTGACCTAAATCCTTTGGAATAAGTTTCACGATAGTGCGTTATGAGGGACGCAGTTTGCGAACTCTTTCATTCTGACGGAACTGGAGTCAAAGATCCAATGAGCGGCAACATTCTACGAAAAACAAATACGAAAATCAATTTTGCAAATGGGAATATCGTTTATCAGTCGTGGAATTAGAATTCACAGATTTTAAAAAAATCCACATAAATTAATTTTGCAAAGTAAAACAAAGTGATCCAGCTTTTTTAAGTTCAATTTCAAGATATTATTGTATTTATGTACCACTAAGGAACGGTTTCTCGACCTTTGATTAAGATCTTCGTTAAAGATGTTCTCTAGTTAATAATGTTTTAGCACAGCTAACGATAGAAACCGACCCTAACTAAAATGCTCTGGAATTCGTACACATTCAGTAGTGATATGTTTTTATTCTTTTAATAAAGTTGGAAATATTCTGCTAGATGTTAAGTGGTTTTGATAACAATAGCTCGGCCATTGTGAGTTTTTTAGACCATCCGGTACATTTGTATGTTGTATTTGATTGATTATTTGTGAATATTCTTGAAAACTATATAATCTATGCACAACATTGATAAAGAAATACAATGTACATTGAAAATAATAAGAACATAGCATACTCCAAAAGATATTTTTTAAATAGTAATTTTTGTATTTGTTATTTGTCAACAATAACGTAGAAAAGCAACTTTCTAAATAATTATGTCATCTTACCTGTTCCCCATTAATCATCCACGTAAGATTTGCTGCCGGTTTTGAAAATGATGAAGTACAATTGCTAATAAGAATGTCGCCAATTCTATAACGTTGCTTCACTCCAGTTATTGTTGGCACCTCTTTCGGAATCTCTGAAAAGAAATAGAAAAGTCAAAACAAACATGTTATAAGGGAAGCTCCTAGTCTAAGCAAGATAGGAAAGGAAACTTTTAGATGGCTTGAGTGGAAATTCGCTTGAAGCTATGGGAAAAACATGCTTTTATTTGCTTTGTTGTAACCATTCACGTCGTTATAACGATTTTATACATTTTTCCATCACAGATTATCCTATAATAAATGCGTAGCCAGTATCATACAGATTTGTCACAAAGTATCTCATTTTCTCTTTGAATAACATAAGTACAATATTTTATTTGAGAAGTATTATATTTCTGTATATAAAGGGGTATTGAAGGGGCCCTTATAAAGGGGCCCTTATATAAAGGGGTCTTTTACAGCTAATTTCATACAATTTCCTAAACGGCGGCAACATTCTAAACATAATCCACGTGATATTCAGTATGAAGAGGAAAATAATTTTCATCTGGCGCCAGAAAACCAGGGTAATATTAAAGGGTAATCATTGGTGTCTTGGCTTGGTTTAGTATAGTAGGAAGTTGCTCAGTACACAACAGAACTTCATAAATGAATCAAGTTACTCAGAATCTAATTCTAATTAAAGTTTGATAATATTGTCAACATAACCAGCACACTGTCAAACATACTGTGAAATTAGTTTGACATGTTCACGAAAGTGACTTGACTATGTGTATGAGTAAATGCGGCCTCGTGAGGATATTCGCACGTCTATACTGGCGAGGGTGTCACTCTATACGCGACATTGACTAATCATAGCTATGTGTTAAGTGTTCAAACCTTTGGAAAAGTCCAATTTGTTCATGATTCTTACATGGTGAATGTATGACCCCAATGACCAATACAGTGCTTATTCTTCCATTGACCATGTCTTGCGTGTCCAATGGAGGGCAATCTCCCATATCTGAGGTTAATATAACGTATAACCAAAATAGTTTGCACTTTTTGTATGGGTTTCCAACATTGTAATGGACTTTTAAGTCCACTTTTAAATCAATTTAAGAAATATCCAGAGTTTTCCGGGGCCCTGGGCCCTCGCCTGACCCCGAATTGTTTACTGCTTATACGAGTATGTGTGTGGGTTGGAAAGTTTGTCTCGTTTCTAATTTTCAGATAATAAAGGTCCTACCTATGTGCATATTACTATTTTTTTTATATTTGTTTTGCCCCCACTTGATTTTGGTTTGAATTTTGGTTTTCAGCCAAAAGTGAAAACTGGCCCGTGTTCAAGCGGTATCTTGCCCCTTAAAGGTCTCGAGGAAAAAATTCAGCTTCACTCTGTCCCTTTATGTCTATGCGAAGTGTGGTGTTAACCAATTTAGTCCACTCTTTGATATTGTCAGTTGTCACTACGCGTGAGAAATTGCTCTTGTTGGATTTGACAGGTCGTGCACGCACCAAAAATGTGACGTGTTTTGTTGGAGTAATATTATTAAGAGATGAAAGTCCCATCTGCCACTCGACGCGTATTCAAATAATGCTTAGTTCGACTTTGCCATCTACCCAAATAAAATACAAACAACAGAAAAACTTTGTTTGTATGCAAATTCCATTTTGTATCCCTGCTTTGGGTACTTTCTTGTTTGACGATTATATATAGATAGGGATAGTCGGGCCGGGTGGAAAATTTCCCTCCACGTTCTTGCAACATGGCGACGATCAACTAAATGAAAAGATACTCTGTCTGGTCATGTCCGAATGCACAGCTAACTTTATGATTCTTATTTTCGTTCAATTGTTATGACTGAAGAATGAAGTTTCAGTTTTCATAACCGCTACCGCATGAAGTCAAAATAAGAACGAAAATGAAAATCATTACGATCATCTGAACAAACCATCTAATCTAATATCAAACCATCACTATTAAATCAGAATATCACACATATTTATCTATTCATTCCCTTGCCGATTGTTGTTATGACCAACTTGTTAATGCCATAATCAGTGATGACTTCAGGTATATCTCGCGGGGGGTGGGGGGGGGAATGCCCCCCCCCCCCCTCCGAGATGAAAATTAATGTGTCATCCTCTTCCTTGCACTTCTTGATGTAAATCACTTATACATTGTTTAAATTCTAAAAAAAAAACGCCTTGCGATACAACAATAGGAGGTTGTTTTCCTTCAGTTTCTGCAATTTAGAGCCCCAGAATCATTTTTTTAAATTGTTGAAATTCTATAAATCGCCCTGCTGGGCTAAAACTGACTCCGCTTCCGTGTGTGTGTCACAATACTCTGATACGATAATATGGTTATGGACACAGTCTTTGAAGAGTGCAAGCGAAATCTATACAGTGTCGAAGAGTTTCCGATAACATGTACGTAACACCCACCGATGGACTGCCACCTTGACACGGTGGTGGGGCTTAGGGGATAACTCACATTACGGGCTGGTCCCAGCTAAGAGCAGTTCAGGGTCGACCTGGTCCCATGCCCTCCCCAAATTCGCGGGCCCCTCGGGCCGGCCTGCCCCTCGAGATGATAATCCCCCAGAAATCAGGTCCCACCGGCCCGAAGGCTCCCTCCCACCGGTCCGTCCCATTCCGGCCTGAGCTTCCCATAAGTGCTAGACTCCTCCGGGCCGGGCCCCCTTTGGTCGACCCTTCCCCATGTCCTACCTATTATTCAACAAAGTTAACAGAATCTTAATGTGCGCAAAATGACCTCGCTGTCGACGCGCATAGTAACAATCGCAGCAAGACAGAAGTAATAAATATTAAAAGTATTTCTACGTCCCAATGTACAATAGCGGCTCACCCACTAGAGATTGCTTACTTTCTAAGATCCGATAGAAGCAGAGACTTTTGTGGCGCTTGTTACTTCAATATCTTATGTTAGTTCTTCTATGTTACATTCAAAGGTCCAACGCTTTGATTCGTTGAGGTAGATGATGTGAAGCGCGGACTACACTGTCAAATTAAAGTTAAATTTTAAGTGATTTGGGATTAAGATTGTGTTATGAGGAATAATTCTGAGATGGTTTGGGTTAATTAAACAAATGAAACCTCCACGGGTGTTTGAGCAGACGTTATGCCCGATTTTTGCAGCTTTGACAGACCGTGGAGGATCATAGGATAATGTGTGCGTATAGGAGACAGCGTTTAGGAGAAAGCGTAGGAGATAGCGACGTGGCAATCGTTTGATCGGGGGGGGGGGGGGGGGGGGAGCAAAGAGTTAGAGGATTTAGGTTTTGCAAGAGATTTAGGAGTTAGGTTTTCCCGAATCCTACTTTAATTATTCTATATTGCCCCCAAATAAATATTAATTATATAAAAAACAATAAGTTCACCCAAATTACATATAATTAGGTTATCTTACAATAAAATAAAAAGCAACATTTTTAATTGTGGATGTACAGATCATAGAGATACCTATATGTTGTACAAAAACAAAAACTTGTATATAGACTGCCAAGCACCTTTCCCCCTAAAAAGATTGAGATCTAAAAGAAGGTCGCAGCAATAATATATTGTTGAAACATTTTCGCACTTAAAATTCGTGAAATCATTTCGCCCAGTTACTGCCGCCAAGCACAACATTATAAACCAAACATTGTACCCAAATTTGAGATTGAAAAAATCTCTATGTGAACCATCATAGTATAAACTTTAAAACAATTATACTCATTTAAAACTAAAAATAGAAAGTATTCAAATTTTAAAAACGTAAACAAAATCAATTTAAAAACATTTTTTTTTTACATAACTTAAAATACAAATTAAAAAAAATTATTTAAAATTAAATAAAACAAAATAAAAGTAAAAAAAATAAAAATAAAGCTTGGCGCATTGTGTCAAGGAGGGGGCAACATAAAAAGAAAATGTCGACCAAGGAGACGACGAAAGAAAGAGGAAGAAGAAGGTGATGAAGGAAAGAAGGAAGAAGTCAACATGACGGTGCAAATTCAATGCGCCAAGCTTTATTTTTATTTTTTTTACTTTTATTTTGTTTTATTTAATTTTAAATAATTTTTTTGAATTTGTATTTTAAGTTATGTAAAAAAAAAATGTTTTTAAATTGATTTTGTTTACGTTTTTAAAATTTGAATACTTTCTATTTTTAGTTTTAAATGAGTATAATTGTTTTAAAGTTTATACTATGATGGTTCACATAGAGATTTTTTCAATCTCAAATTTGGGTACAATGTTTGGTTTATAATGTTGTGCTTGGCGGCAGTAACTGGGCGAAATGATTTCACGAATTTTAAGTGCGAAAATGTTTCAACAATATATTATTGCTGCGACCTTCTTTTAGATCTCAATCTTTTTAGGGGGAAAGGTGCTTGGCAGTCTATATACAAGTTTTTGTTTTTGTACAACATGTCACATGAGGTGGTAGCTTACAGCAGCTTTCATTGATCATTGAGTGTTACCTATCATTACATTGTTAACGCCAACAACGTCACTTCTTGTCTAAAAATTTATGTTTTTCTTCCAATAGTTCCCAAGTTAGTATAACGAAAGGGTCAATTTCTTTTGGTTGAATATGAGTTATCTCAACTTTTAAATTGCTAAAAGTTCACAACTTGTGAATAACGTAAATTGTAGGTGTATTGTTCCGGTGTAGACCGGAATTTGTGCGTCATCTCGTACTACGCATATTAGTTGCCAGTTGGTAAACTGAAAGGTACACGAAAGGTAGATGATTGTAAATGCGTTTCCTTAATTTTAAATTCTTCTAAGTTCACTTTTTTGTGTAATTTAAACTCTATTGGTAAAGCGTTAAGGCTTACAGATGTTTACAGCACATTTTAAATAAAATCCGGATGTGTTTTGGAAGGCAATATAACTTAAAAGGAACTTATTTCATAAGTTAACTTTCCAGTTTCTGGAAACTTTCCAGGTAGGTAACTAACCAGTTCTTTATTTGAACTGGAACTAGTTCCTTTTTTTGAGGAACTAATCCAACACTGCTGTTTAGTGATAGTTCCATAACATGGATTATGCCGCAAATTTTTCCGCCAATAGTTTAAAAACGTACCAAAGATCACGAGTGGGGTTATGCAGAATATGCATATATAATTTTCTATTATTACCTACGGGTGATTTTTTAAATTAGGGGATGTTGGAAGGGATCAAGTATCATACGGTATGGGTTATTTCATATAGAATGAGTACACCAAATTTGGTTGAGATCGGTCAAAGGGTGTAGGAGAAAAAAAGAACGTTCATACCAAGAAGCCTTTTCCTTTGTTCATGCGCAGAGAGACACTACTGAAAGTTAAAGGAATTACGGCAAAGGATGTGGCCATTTGATATTGCCTTGTTGTGAAAATTGATTTTGAAGATGTCAACCTAGAGTTCCTTTAAGATTAACTAGCTGAGCCACCTGGTTTATAGTGCTGGTTGGGAAGGAGTAGGACGTATATCATTAACAGTCACAAAACACACCAACACACGAACAAACCAACAAAGAACGGTCAACCTGATTGTACCTGACTGATTGCCAAGATACCCGAGAAGCTAAAGCACTATTTTTGCCGGAGAACAGACGCATAATCCTTGATCACACGCTTATAAATTCCCTAAGGTGTCTACCGCTTACATCGGTATGTACGAGGGACAATCAATTAAAAATCAATGTACCTACCCATATTTTGTTTAAATCTCACTAAATGATAATTAACATAAAAAATCTCAAATGATTAAAAAAAAAATATATATATATATATATATATATATATATATATATATATATATATATATATATATATATATATATATATATGATAACAATGAGAAAAATGGTAACACGGAGCGTATTTTATCTCCTCGGTCCCATTCAGTGCGTACCTATACATTTAAAAAAAACTGTTGCTCGTCAAGACTCAAGTGAAAAAAACATTGTTTAAAATATGACTTTATCCAACACGTCATGTAATATACAAGCTAATGTTCAAATTCTTTTAAAAAGTACCAAATATAGTTATGAATGTAATTTATGAATAAGATTTTTTTATTTCATTTTGAATGAAATGGCTTTAAATAAAAGTCCTTTACGAATACTAATTTTACCCTGGGGAAGTCTTCTTCGAACGGGTTGTGTGCTTACTCATTATCTTGAAGTATACAATTTTACAATAAATAGTGTGAAAATAAGTTATTTGAAAATACAACTGTGCTAGAAGACAGCCTCCTACTGCAGCAGAATCTATTATGTTACATTCTAAAACAAGTGTCATCTACGTACATTTGTATTTCTTTTGTGTCAAGACAACATAGGAAACCAAACCTCTGATAATCACAACACAACCCCCACCCCTTATCCACCAGCCACTGAATGTTTATCTCTAGATCTGAATGTGCTTTGTGTATTTTCCAAGCAATGGATTCACGATATTAATTGACCTTTTATTATTTGTTTATTGATTATGGTGTGTGTGTGAGGGGGGGGGGTGTTTATGTGTTTATTACGCATAGATCATACAATCAATTAGTCTACCGGTCCTTATTCCTGATGATGATGGCATATTGTTGATACATCTAATTGATTTATTGTTTGCGTTTCGATATTTTAGACAGAATGAATTATTTCGTGCATTTAGGTAGGTATTCTTTTAAAAATGCCATTACATATTGTTGACATTGTTTGTAAGCTCACAGACGGAAGATTCCGCGTGAGGCAATCGATTGGCGTCAGAATACAATACTATTGTTCATTGTGCGTAGTTAACCTATTATTCTTTATTCTACACAAAACGAAGTTTCCATACTCTCGAAACCGAAATAAATTTAGACATTATAATATTCATAGGTACGTGAAGTAGTAGAACTAAAGATTTCATTATGAAACGGAATCGATGTCTGTTATTCGTTTGTTGTCTCAATACTTGGATATCCATAATAACTATCCAAACGAGTTTTCTCAAATGGTTGATACTACGTCATATTCTGTCGTCATATTGAGGTATATTTGAGGTTTGAATCTTTCAATGTGACAAAATTATGAAGTTCACCTAGAATTCTACGAGCGGCTAGACTCCAGGCGGCGTAGGGCGCGCGCATAAGTTTTACTGGGCAGCCTAAGGAATAAAACTCTCTATGGGTATAGACAAAGTCGAACTGGCGAAAATTAAAACTGTGCAACTTAAAAAAATAACTCTATGGTTAGGCAGAATTAAAACTTGTAAAAATTGCAAATAAAAAAGTATCACCCCGGCCGGTATCGAACCGGCGACCCCTAACACCGTAAGCCAATGCACTGTCTATTGCGCCAACAGGACGGCGATACTGTATGCCGTTCGTAACCACTAAACTAGCAAATGGGCGAAGATTTCAACAAGACGCAATGTCGCTCGTCATACCTGCAGCATTACCTACGAACCTGATACTATCTGTGATCGCGATGGCAATCGGCGTGCCGCGATGGCGATGTTTCGGGTTATTGATGATCTACACAGCATCCCTCGACCTCTCATTTGAATATATATACTGGAAGGTATCATCGCTTACACAAATTAAAAAAGGATGATGTGAAAAAAAAGTTTTTCTAGGATCGGGAATCGAACCCGTTATGCAGGAACACAAGCCAGCTGCCTCCGATAATTCAGCTATTCAGGCCGACAGGATATGTGGAGTTGACAGCGAAGCTGCTGTGTTGGTAGATGAAGGGGAAGAGCGGAACGCTTAATATTGATAATTTTTCCACTTCCGGTTTGAAAATTTTGTTTTTTCTTGAAGTGGAGTGTCTAGCAATACATTGTCTTTAATGTTGCCAAATTTCAAAACTGTCGATGGACCCGTTTGACTTTTGAAAAAAATAAAATTTAAAATTGGATAAATTCACTTCCGGTCAAAATATTTCAGATTTTCTTTCAGAAGTACGCGTGAGAAGGGGGACTCTATGTGTCTACCAAATTTCAACTCTCTAGACCAAACCGTGCAATCTGTAGAAAAGGGCAAGCAAAACGACGTGCCTAGCTAGCTAGCTAGCCAGCCAGCCAACATGAAAGTCAATCCTTGCATGTTTGAGGCCCAAAATTCACCCCAAAGGGATGAACGCAGCACTTTGATATTTGGTTAGGTGTTGTCAGGTGGCTAAATATACCCGATAACCATGATTTTCAACTTTCATTTCTCACTGCATGTATGCCTGTCGACACCTCGTTTCGACCACTTAAGCCGTTGCGGTATAAGTCTCTGGTAGTAGCTCGCACGTTGTATGAGAGCGGTGCTTGGCAGCGTCGAGCTAGCGCCCGACTAGATCGACCACTTAAGCCGTTGCGGTATAAGTCTCTGGTAGTAGCTCGCACGTTGTATGAGAGCGGTGCTTGGCAGCGTCGAGCTAGCGCCCGACTAGATACTGAACTCCCTACAGATCAAAATGACGCGTTAATGCATTCATGTTGCTTTCGAAATCGTGGCATGAAATTTGTCTATTCAAGTCAAGTAGTAAGATGATGAAACTGAAGTGATAATATATGTTGGTTTTCGTATTGCGAGTAATTGTGAGTGGGCGAGTGTAATGTTGCCTTCAATCCGACTCGGAACATGGCTGAGAGAGTTTTCATTTTCCGCCAGCTTCTCGCGATCTACTCAGCGACTCAGCGACTCAGCGACTCAGCGACTCAGAGCCGTGAGGGTTCTGACCGTAATCTTTGATGTTAGTCTTGATACAGCATTCCATCTCTCTCGGACACATACCTCAACAATATTGATTATATTCATTCACAAATAAAATCTCTGGTTTTTATACAATATTTCTTATTATTTTCTATCTCGATGGACCAACATAAGTATGAGGAGAAATGGATAATTCCTCACAAATCCTTAATTTTTGTTACCTATTTTCTTACTTATGCGACCGAATAATCTTACCCATTATTAACATTCTAGGAAAACGCTCTGTGCATCGCTTAAGCGAGCTTTTCTTCTTGACTTCCAGGACGAAGAGACGTCAAGATGGTTGTGGTAATTTCAAAAATATCTATATATAAATCGCACTTATGTAAAAAAATAAATAAAAAAAAATGCAAATAACCGTCGAGGACTCGTATGAGTGAAAGAAAACAACCTTTTTCGTGGCTTTTTGGGGCTGGGCGTTTGAAGATTGACTCAGCAGGGTGTCAACGGCAATGTTCGTATTATATTGACAGTGACACACACTTTTTATTTGTGTTCGGATTTTGTTCAAACGATATTAATGTGTGTGCAACATTTCAGATCAATAGGTTGATCAGTTTGACTTAGCGGTGCCAACATAAAACAAACAGAGATAAAGGCATAAGAATCCATAGAACTCTTAGAATAATTGCTTCATTCTGGAAAAAATATGCTCGTATTATTGGAGTGCTAAACACTTTCATTCTACGTAAGTCGACTATGTTTAAATAAAATTACCATAATTTGGCAATCAAATGAAGAGCATGATTACGTGTAAGGTCAGCAGTGTCAGTTGTAATCTGCCTACGCTTTTACCCTTTGTCCTTGGAAAAGAGGCGCAGAACAAACCGCAGTGTTGCCATGTTTGTAGCTAGTGAACCTTGTACCAGCCATTTACATGCACAAAGGATTAGTATTAATTAGTTAATTGCATTAATGAGATAAATTATGCCAAACTGTGACATTTTCCTCTGCAAATTATTCCAGAATTCCATGTAGTCCAAGTCACGCTTCTAAGTAAGTGCTGGGATAGTCCCAATATGTTCATCATCATTCACTGACGCCATGTGTACATTATTTAAAGGCGAGTGTAGCGGAAATAAAAATACATAAGAACAAATTATCCTACAAAGTCTCCAGTGGTTTGAAACGGACTGAAATGAAGTAAGTTAGTGTATTTTTTATAAGAGTGATCGTTTTCATGAGCGTGTGACTTGTTAAGGAGGAACTGGCACCTCCACCAATAAGCTGTGTTAGAGCCAGGGGAAAGCAAAGTACTACCAATCGATACTAACACATGATCTATGTCACTTGACTCCCGCATTACACACCTTTTAACACCCCTGATATATGAAATATGTCCCTACTTTTAAGAAAAATGTCCAGCTGGAAATATTTATTACAATCTTGCGTTGAGATTTTTGTAACTCGTGCCTTAGTTGAAGAACGGCTTCGGTGATATTTTGAACCATGTTTTAAAAGACCTTACAAATTGCAAGAACGATAATAACGCCGTTTCTCCAGCATCCCTCGGTTCGAAGTCTTTGTAAAACATCCCTCTTTATGACATCATTATTCTTCGCTGCCATTCAGCACTGTCAAAACATACATCATCCAAACAAAAATGAATGATAAATCAATTTCAATTTTTGAAAACCTTGTTGAAACGAAACTGTTGGATATCTGACACTTATGGTTTCGGCTTATGAGATATCGCTAATGAAGTAGTTGATAATGAGAAGATGATATGCACAGCTTGCGGAGTGGACACAGCTGGTCGCTGTGAGCAAAGAAGCTTGGTCAGTACAAGGCAAGTCCTTGGCCAGTAGCCAGTACTTCGTCAAAGAGCTTAGCCAGTACATGATTGGTCAGTGTGTACCTAGAATGCAGCCGTTGCTCAATGAGTAATGAAAGTGATGACTCAACCAACTCGACTACATGCATCATTTTGACTTGACTTGGAAGTACAAAAGCTACGTCTTACTGCGAGTACTTTTAGAGTCACCATCTAAAGTCTGTTTTAGAGTCACCATCTAAAGTCTGTTTTAGAGTATGTCGGCTTTTACCTCCACACTACATTGAACATATATAAACACCAATCCAGCATCGGCCATTGGACATCATGCATTTAAATATTTAAAAAATCAGTTGACATTGTATTGTTTTTTTAAAAGTGTTTCTTATTTTTTATATTCTTTTCTCCTATTCTTTTATTGACTTTATTATATCTCTATGAGTTTTTATATTTTCGTTTGTACACATATCGTAGATTTTTAAATTTGTAAGACAGTATGACTTTAAAAAAGCAGTTGCAATTTCTACTATTTTATTTTATTTTCGTGTTATTTTTATATATATATTTTTATATTATGTTCACCACTCGGCATTTCTCGGCACTCTTCCAATTTCATTCTAGTTGACATTTTGCTATTTTCCAAATATGTCATGAGGTAACCTAAAGAAAGTATTCTTGAAATAAATCATAACTTATAGCATTGTATTTTAAAATTGCTTTTTGAAAGTTAATGCTTTTTATAAAGTACGGTAAAAATATTTCCGTTCGTCAATGTTATCATTTTCCATAAGTTAGTTCGAACGGATGTCCACTGTTATTCCGATCGTCGTGACCGTGGCTCCATCATTCCTGCTTTCGTATTGCATCAGACACAGGTCATAGGTCATAGCTCATAGACTGCACAATGCAGTATTGCATCGTCGGTAAGATGGCGTTTAATGTAAGCAAATAATTGAGAGAAGAGAATGTGTGAACATCTCATTTGAATTTTCAACAAAAACTTGTGAGTTGAATGACATACGTGAATAATGTATATTAACTGTTGTGTTAAAAATAAAACAATTTGGAATATAACAGTTATGAATGTTGAAAATCGAGTACATACTTTTTATTATTTTTTGGTGATGTTTTGCAAACAATTCGTGCAGTCAACTGCAAACAAATATTCATGACAGGATGTAAATAATACAGATTCTTTTCATCAATATTAATTAAAATGTATAGAGTTTTGTGAATGAACATTGCAACTATGTAGGTATAAATAATAATATTTAACTCTACTTCATACTGCTAATTTCGTTGTCATAAAAGTGTAGGTTACTTTCAACTGCTAACTAATTTTATGATAATAAGAAGAACTAAAATTGTTCAACTTTTCTATTCGACTTTTGTGTCTGATATGAGATATGTTTACTTGAATAAAATCGAGTCAAGTCGAGTTCTCTGGACTTAACAAGTGCATTTATTTCGATCTCGGATAACCACAAGTCTAGAATCCGCTCAGGGCAGACTTGTGATTGGTTTATAGAAACAAAACGGAAAACGCAAAAAGCAAAAACAGTCAATGTGTCCACACAAACCGTTTTTGCGTTTTGCGTTTTCCGTTTTTTTTTCCTTACGACCAATCACAAGTCTAGAATCCGCTCATGGCAGACTTGTGATTGGTTTATAGAAACAAAACGGAATTCGCAAAAAAGCAAAAACGGTCTATGTGAACCCAGCTTTAGGGTTTGGGACATTCACAATTGCTCCGAATGCTGGGACTCATGTCGGTTCACGTATTGACATCGCTGCCATCAACACTTTTTCAAAATATGCACGGAAAAGCTCAAAGAGAATACGCTAAAGTCTGTAGGAGGCTGGAAAGAGAAGAGGAACTTATCTCCACGTGACTCGTGATGTCCATGGTTGACAAGCGTTAGTATTCACAACGGTTGTATGATTCTCTCGTGTATTCTTTCGCTTTGTCATGTAACACATTACAACATTGTTTGTCAACCACCGTTGAAAAGCTAGCGACGTTGTCAAGAATTACAAATTAGAAATCACTCTGAGTGTGCAAAACCACAGAAATTCGTCCTCAACTCTGAATCATCCGATTCAAAAACTTAAAAAAGTATTTTCTTTATTTTACATAATACGCCATATTAAGTTCTGCAAAATTCTTATCAATTCATATCGACTCATAAGACCGGAATTCTGATATTAAATTGGCAAAAAGGATGTGCACGATCGTATTTGCTGCAACTTGTTGGATGGCATGACAATAAATTGTACACATGCGCCTCTAGATCCTTGCTGTACTGTTCTTAAACTATTCAGGATATGCTACAATTTCGATTCCCATCATGCATTTTTTACATCATTTTTACATTGAAGTTTCCCAATTGCGAAACCCCTAATCAGGTTTGAAGGGTGTTGAACTTGATAGTTTATTCTATCAAATTTCTGTATTTGTATTTTTTGAATTTTCTTTGGGTTTTAAAATAGTTGTAATTTTCATTTACATTGAATTTTCATTGAAATTGTGGATGTATTCCGAACCATGGTTGTATGTATGGCGATTGCAGACATATGATAGACATGCATTTGTATACGTGTGTGTTCTGCTTTTTATAAACCAATTTGTTTTGATTTTTGTTTCTTGTGATTATGTTCACTTTTGTGTGATGTTTTAATATTTCTCATTTTTCAATAGATTTTATTTTAATTTATTGTAATTTTTTAAAATGAGTTATGATCTCACGTTATTTATAGTGATTGTCGTAATGTTTGAAAGTGTTCACTGATATTTTCATTTCAATTCGTAAACTAAATAAATATTCGTAAATTCCTACGAATGACTTAATTCGTAAATATTTTCCGAAACTGAGCTAATCAAATCTTTAGACTGGCATGACAAATATTGTGCTGTGCTAATACATTGTTATTTAACACATTAATATTATTGTAATTGTAGACATGCGTAGATTTTCAACAGAATTAAAGCTATGATCTAATTTGAATAATGTGTTCAATGTTCGTTTGAGATGAATCGTTCGAAATGTATCCGCGTGTAATAGATGTTGCATGTCTCCGTGCTCGCTTACAACACGTCAACTCACCGACTATATCCATGTCTCCCGAGACTAGAGCAGTATGGAAGCTGGGTGCATCCGCCGATACCTCGCAACTGTACCGGCCCGATACCGAGGGACCGACTTGGAAGAGCGTCACTTGAGTGGCGTTGCAAGCATTTTGCTGAAACAGACAAACAAACGGGGACGGTGACATTGTTGCGCTCTAATCAACGCAAAGGGACGTTCGAATCCTGAAACCTGTAACAAGTTTTTCCATGCTACTAATATGCTTTTAATGTCGAGGGGTATTAGGTTTTGAAGATAAAACAGTTTATATCTACAAAACTGTTTTTAACTGTTTTATGTTTTAACTGTTTTATGTTTTTTTAATCAATATCATCTACTCATTGGTTTCACATTTTGCATGGATTACGAAATTTTGAATTCTATGCGTTAGTCTTAAGTCGCGTAATACAACTTTTGTCATGCAAAGTCAACTAAATTTCGGGCTTAAACTGGATTTTCCAAACAATTGGAGAGATCTAATTAGCTTTTGCTGAGATTTAATCTAGAATATAGTTAAGCAATAGTAAATTTAGAGTTGGTAATACCCATTATTATGAAATAGTAATTTGAATATCAGTTTGAACTTTCTCAAATAATTTTACCAACAGTATAATTTTTAGAATACTGCATTAAATCTCTTAAGACACGCTAATGACTTTCTCGTCAACGATTTTCTCTAAAGCTTGCACAAACTTGATAGTCGGGTTGTGACAACAAAACTTTAGTTCGCTATCCAAGATACTGGCCCCATTAATTTCTGGTAACATCTATTATTTTAAGGTCCTGCTATTTTAAGGCTTCAACACCTCTCTTTTCTGCTTGTCATCAAAGTTTGCCCGTCTAAAGTTCAGTACTTAGTATAACATCATAAACTCTTCATCTTCGTGACCGAACGCTATTTATTAGTTTTGACAGTAAAAATAGAGGAGTTGATCGCGTCACAGAAAGTGTCCACTTCAATAGTTGCAGAGTAAAGTCTTTCGCTAAGGGGTGTTAAAGAAAAAGAATGAAAACATATAAACTGCCCCCGTAAAAATGTGGATTTATAGGAACATCTTTCACCATTATTATTGATGTCAACATAGAACTTAATGTTACAGATATATGTCAATAAAAAGAAAATATCATGTGATGTTAGTGTAAATCTGAAAACCTTGTAGCTTTTTAAAAGCAAACTTCTATCTATCTTAAACATTCTATAGGAAGAAGTCACAATAATACAAATAATTAGAATAGAAACTAGATTGAAATTAAGAACATTACATATATTGCTCTATAAATATTCGAACAGCCAGACCTCCTACACCCTTAGTTTTAAATAAAACAGTTCTGCCTGCACCACAAAATATTTCAGGACTTATGAAATATTTCATTATCGCATCGTCGAGATGAGAGCATAGAGCATCTTTAGCACTGAATCTATCTTGCATGGATAGAATCATGCAAAGTATGTGGCTTGTAGTCAGTGAAATGCGGCTAACCGCGAGGGAAAGTTCAAGCAACGAGAATGGTTCGCAGACTTAATTAAAGCGTGACAAAATGGAGACTTGAAAATACTGGAGCTTTCGTTTTTGGTCATAGTGAAATTCTGGCAAAAGATGGAAGATAAAATAAAAAGTGATGAAAGGGAACGATATTGATTTTTTTAAATACGTACATACATGCTTTCAGGCACATGAACAATATGAAAGTGAAAATGTACATAACGCTCACGCTGCAGAAAATAAATGATTTTTAATAATTTTATTTGTACATAGGATTTTACTACCCTCAATTCTGCAAGTAGATGAGTTTGAAAGAATCCCTAAAAGCAAGAATGTGCAATAAGTAGAGCCCTGCGTGATACAAATCACTGCTTCTTCGTCCCAAAACCATGTGATGTAATATATTTTTGTATAGAGTTTTATGCCACGCGCTTTATGTGAGATTTACAAATTTTTATTCTTGCTAAAAAATTGAGACTGCAATTTAAAACCAAATCTAACAGGGAGAAGGCTTCTTTGTCCCATGTGTAATTTTAGTGTTTATGGTTGAGTATAGAAAATTATTATTTAACAACAAACTATATAAAGTAAAATAACAGAGTAACATGCCTCTAATCTATACGGAACAACAACAACGAGAGTAGTTTGAAAGTAAGGTAAAAAGCAAGTTAAACACAGTTTCTTGGAGAAATTCTTGGAAAACGTTGTCACCATTGAGGGATATACCGGGCACCACTTATTCCTCTAAGGATATACTCTTAGTCCAGCTAGTTTTACATCTGTATCTCATCTGAAGAGCAGCTTTTGTCAAACTCTGCCAAATATGCATTGACAGCGGATGCCTGGATAGATGGCACCTAGACAGCGTGTTGATACATAATTGGAAAGTAGCAATGGCAAAATTGTACTAATTTGGTTTCGAATTGATTCCTCATTCACCCTATCCGATATTGGACCGGTGCGACTTTATCCAGTTTCCTAACTTGAACAATTGCCTTGGTGGGAAGAAACTATGTCGAATGTGGACGTCATCTCCACATTCAAAGCGTATTTTGCAGCGTTGGACAAAAGTTACGTTTGAAAATTGAAACTCGCTGGAGTATAACCCTCAATAAAAACACGATGAAACATACATTTGATATTTTTCCAAAATAACACTGTTTAACATGCTTCTTTTTACCTTACTGAACAAACTACCCCTTGTACGTTCAAGTTCGCGGAAAAACTGATTGAATACCTACATTGAAAAGAGAGAAGTATCCACCCATTTGCCTCCCAACGCAAGATTCAAAAGCATTGTCGTTGTCGTTACACGAATATTTTTTTAGAACTTCAATATGGATATATGAACCGGTGTTGAGAAAATACTTCGATCCATTACAAGCCATTTTTCTCAAGCGCAGGAGTTATTTGTTTTGTTTTATTGGAGACTTATTCATGTCTAAGGAGACCGTATAATTGTGTTATACGATGAACGAGAGACATATCATGAGAATGTATTACCACTTTATGAGCCTTAGAGAAATAACTGTCCGTCATGATTCAAATTAATGTACTGAATGTTTCCTTGTTTCGAGAAACTTTTAAGTTGTGTTTTGTTAAACTCTTCTCCCATCTAGCGTTCCTTTGAAACAGAACATGTTAGTAATCGCTTCATTAAATTCTTCATGAATGTGGCGTTGCCTCAATGAGATACACATCAAGTATATTACATTTTCTTTGCAGTTAGATCCCTCTGAACTCATATTTTATTATTTTATTCGAATAATTTATTGCATGAGTTTTCGTTCAGTTCATTGTTTTAACTCAAACATTACCTACTCACATATTACACATTTCTATTTTCAATGATTCAAATGTTGTAATGATAATTTCTATAATAATCTAGTTTATTTGTTTACATTTCGAAGACAGGGAGACCCGGAGTGAATGTCTGGTATTCCATGGAATCAGACATGTCATAAAACAGTCTATACCTACTATCAAATAATAATCTCTTGACAGAGCACAATGTGAAGTTTTTTTAACAATAATTATTAAATAAAAATGAATCATCAAGACAACATAATTATCACTTTAGTATTACATTATTATTTTGATATATTATCACAATATGTATATGTATTGTGACTTTTGTATATTACACACGTATACAACAAGTCTGAATAAATAAATGTGTGCTACATGTCCTAACATTTATGGAAGAAATATATATAAATAAAAATGGATTATCTTTTCTCTCAATCGTTTTTTCTAAAAACCAGCATCATCTTACAAAATCGACCACACAACAAACTCCAGCCAAAAACAAATTCATAAAACAAATGAGTCGAGATCTAACAAATTGCTAACACCACCAGAGCTCTGGCCCATGCCATATAATGTACACCAAAATATGAGCTTTGGTAACACTGGAATATTATCACTAGTAACTATTTGTGGTCGTATTCCTTTTTATTCATTTATATTATTCACGGACAGAATTTCTCAACTAGTACCTGCATATACTAGTACCTCAACTAGTACCTGAGATGTATATTTTTCTAGAACAAACATGTTTAATAGTGCTGATTTATAAGATTGTTGCAAACAAATGTTATTAAGAATTATTACTTTGTAATGATTAAATTATCACAAGAGTTATGAGAAACTTAAATTTTTCCAATATTACAAATGGTGTCAGATGTAGGATTTATTTCGCTTTGTATTCCCTTTATAGGGAAATATGTATGGTATGTGTTACATGTTATGGAGCTGTAATCCCTATGTTAAGGGATGCTTCAAAACATTTAAAAGTAATATAGAAATGGTATCAGAAGAGACCTTCCATATTATTCAAATTTCGAGAAATTACAATAGACAGTTACATATAAAATTTAAATATGTTTTTTTTAGATAATACGGGCGGGCATCTTTGTATATCCGGTGCCTAATACTCATGCCAAAGTGTATATACCTATTGCCTAAACTATAGTTCACACTTGTATTTAGATGGCGTTCGCTATCAAAATATTATTTGGAATATCTCGCAATCTTGAATATAAATATAACATACGTTCAGTCCTGCGGTGACCTACGTGGCTCGATAAGTAAAAATTAAAACAATAAACAGTACAACATTTCAGATATGATTAAAGAAAAGAATCCAATTGTATACGGGTTAGATTCTTTTAAATGTGAATGTAAATTCTAAATTAATCCAACAACATCAACTTCTGCACGAAAATCGAGTGAACGAGCTTTTTAGACATGGGGTACGTATTTTATCGGGAATTGATTAATTACTTCATCTAGCATGAGACCTACGGATTTTCGACTGCCACCACTGTTAAAATAGTTTAACTTTTTTTGCAAATAATGGACATAGCAACCTGGTAAGCAGCATCATTGTGCTTAAATATACATAATTTAGTGCATAGTAAAAAACACAAACCACATTATACAGTTTACATGAGTGGTAAATATTCAAGTTTCGATTGTAGAATTACATTTCCCTTACAGCACGATCACAACAATAAATCATCGTAAACACATTCGGACAATAGATTTCGACAGAGGGAGTAATTGCCTACCGCATATGAATTTTAAATGTTTAAATAAGTAAAATGAAAACCAAACATCCACAATTTTGGTGTCTGGAATGAGAGTCTGGATGCTTTTTTCACTGCTTTACCTTAAGAGAATGCAGGTGCGTGGTACAAAGTTAACATTCAACTTAATATCAATAACATTAATTGTTATTGTCAAGGTATTACGACTTAAAAGGGGAAGATTTTATCAACAGTCATGTTTTTATTCTAAAAGATGGCAACCTCATCAGTCGTTAAATGTAAAATCCCGGATGATACTAATTACATCAAGAGGACCATTAAGCACTTGGACTTAAGGAATCTTAAGGAACAGTCACATGGACTAAGGTAATCTGAAGTTTATTAGATTAGTAGAATAAGAGGCGAGCGAATGAAGGGAACTGATTACCTGATTATTTTGCTCGAATTAGACTGAAGGCTCAAAGTACTCATTATTCATAGAAATCACAATAATTACTTACGTCTTTTACATCATATAAAATTACTTTAAATAAGTCCAGTTTTTGATAATAATATCCCAGTTTCCAATTTCAACATTAATTATTGAATTTGCATAAATATTCAAATAAAATCTAGTTTGTTAGAACGCACCATCTGAAGTTAGTCCTTGACTTATTCTAGTATTTCACCTCTCGTTTCAATGATTATAACTAGAATTGATTGTTACGGAAACTGACCATCAGTCATTCAAATTTGTTGACTGGTAATTTTTTTAGTTGGCCAAGTATGTACGTTACTAGAGCATGAGTTGGGAATAAGTGAATTTAATTATCAATAATATATTATTTCTTGGTTCATAAACAAGTACTGTTGAATTACTGTCACTTGGTACTAAATAAAATCAATGGGATCTTCAAGTCAACTAACTACTATTTAATACATTATTATGTTTAAAACGTATATTGAATTGAATGTGGTTCTAAAGTGAAAGTTGGACTTGAATAGCTGTCTATTTTTAAAGTATCTGTGAAGGAATTCCTAATAAGTAACTATTCATTTGACGAATTTTCATGTCAAAGGATTCATTGACGAGTGGAATTAAGGTAAATATATTGACTGTATCTAATTCAAGTAATGTGACCAATCGGGACAAATAAATTGAAAGAAATTAAATTAAATGTTATAAGTCGATTTGAGTTTAATATGGCGTAGGTTTCAGATAAATACTAAAAGTATATCCTAAATTGTTGAATAATCACCAGGTAAACATTTTCGGGTTTTCTTTGTGCTATTCGAGTGCAGACCTAACCGTTTGATCTTTATCGTCAAAAAAATAAAATGACGCATTCGAACATGTTGACAAAATTCCATTTTCAGTAAATTATGACAGTGCAAAGTTTCAAGACCTAACCATTTGAACCGTAGATTCAACGTGACGTGACTAGACTGTACTCGGCTTGACTGTAGTTAGGCATCTCTCTGTAACGACCTGTGAGTGATATGGACCATTTTGTAATCCATTTTTCGCCCTGAAGGAATGATATATGCCACACTGAGATATGTTAGAATTTTCAGGTAGCTATGTACTCGATAAAGACAGTTTTCAACTTTAATTTATAAGTGCATTTGTTCAGCTGGCACTTCGAACTAGACCATCTCGGGTAGTCGCGCAGAAAAGAGCTACAAATTTGGTTAAATATTTCACTAGTATAAGTATTTTAATATGCTTTTTATGTTGTGATTACTCACACGCTTGGCAATATCACACGTACTGCGTCCGACAATTCTTCAGACAGCGTAAAACGAAAGTTTTCAAAGTATGTCTCGCCTTACAGACACATTTGTATTTATCAATACTAGATTTAATATACTACTATATTTAATTAATATTTTAAACGTGTATTAAGTGATTTCTTAGATATAATGTATTTTTTCCAGAACTGAGAAGTGCGTGGGTTTGAGATAGGTAGTAAAAACACTGTTAAAACTCAGAATTCACTGCTGTAAATGTTACTTTAACTACGCTCATGATATTTCAGTATAATTTTATCGAACTTCGTTAACATTTGTGAGTAGATACCTTTTTTTTTACTTTAAATAACGTACTGCATTTAAAAATGACCTTACGATGAATGAAAATATCGCAACTGAACTATAAAGACTTTTGTTCCATTATATTTTTTAGTATTTTTTTGAAGTTCTTATTCAAATGTTTGCATTTTCCTTGCGTTTCTACAGGATTAATTAATATCGTGGGAATAATGAAGTTAAAGTACACTTACTTTTTTCTTGATAAAAAAAAGCAACCACGATATATTAAAAAGTATCAGTGAGTTGGGTAATTTTGTTGGTGGCAGGTTCAGGAAAATAACTACCTACCACTGCAATCGTAAAACTTTGATACCAGTTTCCCAAGAGACCATCAAACTCATGTTTTATTGCTTCCTCATTATTATTAACTAAAATTTGATATTGAATCAATACAGCATGAAACAACCAAAAGAAGTAGGTAATGAAGTGAATTTTTTCGGGGATTTCCTCAGTCAGTCGTCAAGGCAATGAGAGAGTTAAAATATGTGTCGATAAAATCGTTTCCAATATAATTCGTACCTTTCATCGATATCGTCGTCCAATAATAATTAATCCCCGGTTGACGACTAAAATATAGTGATTTAATTTTGCTGTAGTGAAAATTTAACTGTCCAGAAGATAAAGTTCAGTGAATGTGTTAAGAACTTGTTTGTTCCTGGGCAGAGAAGTTTTCTTAAATATTTGTACGTTTGCTACTGTTGGTAGCATTAGCTAGATTTATTACAGTCATGATTCACAAAATATAAAATAACTGCAATTAGTTGGGAAGTGACATCCCCTTTTGGCAAAAAAATCACTCTAGTATAATGGTGTCCAGCTGAGCCATGTGCCACGTCCGCAGGGTTATTTTTGTTACTATAAAACATTGCCTCAGTTGGTGTGTTATACTGTAAAGGGGTTGCGTTTGAAGGAGTGGAGTGAGAGGAGGTAGAGGGTGGGTTTGTGGTTGACATTACCCAATCACCTCTCTCCATTTCTCTCGCACGCACATGAGACTGCGAGCGATCAGCACTATAGCACTCAAAACATCACACTGTATAAATAGAGAGTGAGAGAGAGCAGTTGTTCGGCCAAGAGCTTTGCTCTGAGTACCATACTTCACCCAATCAATGTAAGAGAATTTTCGACAATCGTACGAATTATTTAACTCATTACGAAGAGTTGTGTATTTAACGGGATTAATTAACATTGAAAATGTAACCAATTGATTTTGAGACTTTAATTTACTGTATTTTCCATATTCTTTCTGAGGACAGTTCTAAAACAAGTCTTGAGAATAATGGCAAAGTCATCCTTGTATCAGGTATAAGGTGTTTGTATAATGTTTCTATTTTTATAATTGCAGTATAAAATATATTTGTACTTGATGGCAGTTGTTTATTATCCATAAATAATACATTAAGAGTCAGGATCTACTAATACGACTTAAAATCTCTTCTTAATTGTATTCTGTAATTTACTAAAACTCTTTCCATTTATAACGATTAGAAAAGTATTTAATAATCACAATTTGATGTAGGTAATTTAGTACAGAATGGATGTACGAAATCTCATGCATATTGATTTACTTAGGTAGGAACCCTTCACATAAGTTAATCATCGTGGAAAATGACTCTAACTATACGTTTATCTTTGAGCTGTGTGCATATTACACTAAATGGGGGGGGGGGGGGGGCGGATAATCAATATTTTCACGCGCCTTATTGACATGGAGGTGCCAGCTTTTTACTTCTAAATTCATTTGTAGCAATTTATAGCTCTTTTTGTGGCTATGCTTTATTAACATTTCTGCTGAATCTGTATTCCTTTTCGTGTCATCAGCTACTAAACAAGTCCCAAAGGTAATCTCAGTAAGTGATAACTATCAATCATTGATACAACACTTATACAACAAGAATCTGCGTTTGATCAGTATTTATGCATTAGTTCACTTTCATTAACGTGTATTCTGCTCTACCAATCTCTTTTTATTAAGCAAGGATCTCTGTAGTAGATACATAATGCAAGTTATTATAGCTGTTACAATTATGTACTTCACGTCATGTGAAGGTAGCAGGATCTGCTCTCTATTCCTTGATACAAATATGAACACACATATGAATAATTTAAATGAAACACAAGAAAATGTTTGCCCGAAAACCGACTCATGTCACTGAATTGTTCATCATGTCAAAAGTATCATTCAAAACACTGTTTAAAGCCCATGCTTCCAAAATAAAGCGTCAGGGAATTCTTTTCTTCCTGTGTGAAAGCTATGGTTATAATCTAAGCTTTAAATGTGGATATAGGCATAAACCGTATTTGAAATAAACATAATGCTTTCGATATAGAATTTATAACGATATGGTTGGAAGTGACGAAGAACGGCTGACCAGGCTATAGTACTCGAATCTGGCAGTCTCTGCTTTTGGTACGATTGCTCCACTGAACTATTGGACCGGCATTAATTCCTTAATCTCACACTAATCCAGAACCTATAAGGATCATTAGTGTAAACTGTTTGAGATCTATTGGATGTGGGCGGACTGCTAAACCATACAAGAACAATACGCCAATATAATAATATAACGCACTTATGCATCCACAGAGTTGATAGCAATTGGGTTATCAAAGATCCTATTCATATTGATGTAGCATTTCATTGTATATCATTGCAATTGATGATAAGGTTTTGTTCTTTACCACGATTTTTAAAAAATATATTTTTTGGAAACATTTGGTTAATAATGAATTGATCAAATTAAATTAATATAAAAATAACTGATATTTTTTATATTATGTACTAAATATTTCAATATAACTTGGCAACGTTTAACTGATATTGGATGTTCTACAATCCATAAAATGACGGCAATTTATTATTGTCAACAAGTTCCTAGGAATTTGATGTTTGATGTTTGATGTTTTTCCGTTTATTTGTGTAGTGTTTTTTCATATTTTTTTTTATTAGTTTGTATATTATATTGAGTCTGAATACATGTCTTCATGTTGTCATGTTTCATATCATGTTTTTAATCCTCTTTGTGGCTTGTTAGCTGTGTTTTATTTTGTATGTATTGACTTTGGTAAATAGTAAAAAAGTAATGTATCGTTATATTTTTTGGCTCGTTTTTAAAGCTGCACGATTATCTTAGTTAGCAAGGTCAAAATGTCATGTGTTGTATGCGTACATATCACCAAGCATTAATAACTCTAAAATCAATTCAGTCAATCGTAAGTTACACGAAGTCAAATGTTCCGTTTAGAGCATCCATTCGGACACCTTTAAGTCTCTACTTCAGTAAATGATAATAATTTGTACATGTAGCGCAGTGTAATTGAGCTCATTTTTCTCGGTCGCTATCGGGTAGGGTCAATCTGATCTCTAGGGGGCCTCCAGTTGGACTGAACGTAAAATGTATATTCAATTATATTTTTAAACCAGCAAAATATAACGCGATTCCATCACGTGTACCTGAGTATTAAAAATGTCCTCTATCATTGCCTCTGCTCTTTTAGTTGGAAGCTCTGTGAGCAAAAACTTACTCTAAAAACTGTTGATTCCGGTAGTTGGTATAGTTGAAAGATAATTAAATGCTTTTATTATTCAAAGCATCATTTCATTGTTGTTAAAAAATGCTAATCTAGTTTTATTAATTAAAAGCTCAAAGTTTATTACATCCTGGCATTACTTTATTGTTTTAAAATTGATCTCCATAAACCGAAAGTCTGCATGATATGAGGATAATGTAACTTGTTATCAAAGTGATTACATTTTATCCTCCAGTTTAGTTATATTTTTTGACTCACAATGTGGCTGTCTGGACTAATATGCCCTTCAAATGATAAGATTTTTTGAAGTAAAACCACCATTTGTATGTATAGAAAGTTTCATATTCCATAGGCAGTAGGTAGAAACTGGCACTCATCTGCCCTGCGTGTGACACTTCATTTTGTTCGTTGGAATACGACGCTATATACCCAATAGTATAAAAAGTCAAAACAATCCATTCATTTAGGACGAATAAAATGTGTATTATTATTCTATAATAGTCGTGCAACGACGAACGACTTAGTTTTACATACGAGTAGTTTGAACACTGTTGGTTTATATTTTTATATTTTTTTCAGTGATGATTATGTAATACGTTTATAATCATCGTTTATCATTTTATAATTTACAAAGGATTTACATTACTTTAGATTTTGTACAAATTTTCAAATGTTTGTGTGAGGAGAGTAAATAATCACTATTTGTAGAGCCCTCTTGCCACCTATACTGACCATGTCGGTAGCGCCCACTTCTTCCTCTCCTCCTCCCCCCCCCTGACACTTCTTCCTTCTTCTTCTTCTTCTTCTCGTCTGCTCTCAAACTCTCTCCATTTTTCTCAATCACTCCTCTAGCTTTCTTTAACAACAATCTCCCAAGTCCCTTCTCCTTTATGCTACTCATTCATTCTACTTCTGCTCCTTTGACGTTCTTGGTCTTCCTGGCTTCCTTTCCACAACACAGCCTCCACTGAAAAATATTATTTGTAGTTTTATCTCTTTTTCCATGTTCTTCACTCAACCAAACCATCTCAACCTTTCCCTTACAACTTTGAAACTCAATATCTCCACTCCCAAATCTTTTCTTATCTTGACACTTCTTACCTGCCATGTTTGGTCAAACCAACTATACTTCTGAAAAATTTCTTCTGTGATGAAGGTAATTTTTTATGTTGTCTCCGGTGCGATTCTTGCTCTGTCTGTGTGCCTTGGCCCTTAAAAGGGCGTGTGGTTCCTCTTTTCCTCCCATGGGCCAAGTAACAGCGGCGTAGTTAAAATGAGTACAAAATACAATTTGTACAGAAGTACCTTTTCTCTACGAGGCACTTCCTCTTGCCATAATAACTTCCGTACACTCGTATAGAGGGCGCGCCAAAGATAGGACGATTATTTTGTCCGCCGTAAGCGCCACGATCGTTTTGAGGGCAAGTGTTTCATCTTTACTGAAATTCTTTGGTTTCAGTATCTTTGGAATTTCACAACAGCTGATTTTGTTGACAGCTTGACAGCTGACAATTCAGACCTGTGTAGTTAAAAATAGTCGTTCAAAAGTAATTCCACACCTAGTAAATAATCATTTAAAATTCCATTGTTACCCTAAAGTCATTGGAAATCATCAGTGTAAGTAGAAAACTATTATTAACAAGGAATGTGTGGTTATTAGACTGAAGCCGCCATTTTTAAAATGAAAGTCGCCACCGCCGACAGTTGACTGACAAACAGCCCGCTAATCTTACGAACTTGCTTTTGCCCTCAAAATGCATGTGCTGCCATCTGCTGGTTGTTTCGCTTTGCACATGCCCTGGGCCTAAACTCTTCTCGCTAACTATTTTTCAAGCTTCTCATTTGCTATAATACTACCTACCAAACATATTTAAAATCTTTGTTCTGTGGATGTTCCATTCCTTGAACTTGAACTCCACACTTTGTCTCCTTCTTTCTCTCCATACTCAAGATCTTACTCTTCTCTTGATTGACTTATTTGTAAAACAAATTAATTTTGTATGAATATATTATTTTATTTTGTAATAATTGTAGTTAGAAGGCGTAGTGAGAGAACACAATCAACCTTACCTGTTGAAATTAATATGACACTCATCATATACTTATGTATGTTCCTTGAAATGTACCGAAGACCAAAGAGTATACTAAAATCGATTATAGAATTTAGACAACAATTAAATATAATAATTAAGATTGTAATAACAAAGCAATAAATGTAGTACTAAGAGTCATCAAGAGGCTCTGAAAACCTGGCGACCCACATCTAATAATACACCAATCAATTTCAATAATGTAGGGCAGAATATATGAGTTTATTAACTCAGAATTAAAATAGAGAATGCTTATTTTCATTTACGAATGTCACATTTTAGAATTATAATGTTAAAATAGTCGCATTCATTAAATAGGGATATAATTAAAAATGAAACCATTGGATTTGTGAAGGCTTAAAGTTTATTGGAGATCAGATAAGTTGGGTTCAATTTACAAATTTTATAGGGAAGTAGTTAAATTTTTATTAAACGTTAAATTAAATTCGAATTTGTTCTGATAGTGAGTAAGCTGGTCGACATATATTATTACGTTTTCAGGAAATCTAGTTCATTTACTTTTTATTAGTTTTACAGTCCCGCGTTCCATTTCTAAAGGGGGTTGGTTTTGCTTGTAGCACGTAGAATATTGGATGGCTTGGCTGCGATCTCTCAGTATCGGCCGTTCCATCTTTTATGATCTTGATTCGAATTTGGTGTCACCTGACCACTTCAAAAATGAAGTTCTCGTCAAATATATAACTATTATTGAAGCATTTTGGCTATATGGGTATGTAGCATTGCATGAAATCAGCGTTCTATAATCTAAATAAATTTTTTTTAAATGCAGTTGGTAATGTTTTTAACAGTATAAATGATGCAATTATGTAATTGGTAGTGCTTTGAATATGAGACAATGAAAATTGCATACAGTAAAAAATTATAATAAACACTGTCAAATTTGTAAAAATCTCTCGAGGATAATTTGCAATGGAAATTATATAAAATCTCCGCTTTAAACCACGTATGAGACATAATTATCATCATTTTCACTCCAGACTTGATTGACAACAAAAGTGACATTTGTTCCACTCCCAAATCTAGTCCATATTTTAATTACTCAGTTGCAAGCCATATCAATATCAATTCATTTGAATAAACGTCAATAACATGTTACCTACAACATGACAGGATGGTAGTATGTTACAGGTAATTAATAGGAGGTAGAATTGGGTTCAAGGGATGTAAATATTGCACAAAATTAACCAAATCGACATACACAATGTAGAATTAATGTTAAATTAAATGCAATTCATTTCAATAAGGTGAAAACCATTTTCATGAACTGTAATAAATAAAGATTGCATCCACCATATTTAAGGGATAGTAAAATAGCTTTTAGCCGTCATTTGATATGAGGCATAAAGCTATGTTTTTTATGAACTTTGGATTAGTTTTAAGTGGTTTTATGCAAGAAAGATGATTAAAATGCACATGTAGCAGTTTGACGTAGTCATGCAAAGGATCGATCGACGTGATTGGCATATCAGCATCAAAAAGATTTCTATATACAAAATTGTCGAGTCTCAGTAAGATGAATTCCGTTTGGTTAGTTAAAGTAATAACTCTTTTCTATGTACATAAAATTTAGAGTAAAATTCACTTGGCATTTATTGTCAGGAAGAAAATTGATTCATTTAACTTTTCTAATTAGCCTGGTTGCGTTTTAAATCCCTCTATTCTCTACTTACAGTAGAAGCATGAAAAATGAAAAATGAAGGAAGAGATGTGTTAATTGAATCTGACCCCCCTATACCCGGTAAACATAAAGAACAGCAATTGATTCCAAAAGCCGTACCTCGAAAAATGCTC